>CABHPP010147656.1:19751-81007 GCA_902168425.1 Peromyscus attwateri | reverse complement strand
ATTTATTTTTAGTGGATCCCCTACGGCTGGCAGTTTCCAACACTGTGAAGTCTGCATACACCATGAACTACAACTGGTCCTTTGAAACGACTACTGATGTACTTGGGGGGGGGGGGCCTGCAAATGGGTGCCTGTTAAACCACCAATGTAAAGTTGTTAGGAGCCCCCAAACTGTGGCAGTAGAGGGGGAGACAGGGACCCCCAGAGTTGCCAGTCTGGGTATCCCAAGAGCATCAGTCATAAAAGGTGCAGTACCCTCATCTCTGTCTAGACTTGGACACTGTTCACGTTTTCCAGCTTCTCTTACCTTGATAGGAATATTCCAAAACACAAAAAAGCAGCCTAGCCTTGCTCTTCCATTAGACACAGCTAGGGAGCTCCGGAAAACCACTGGGTCCAAAGCTCAATCTTGGGGTCTTTGTAGTGGTTTGCAAAGCCCTGTGTGCAGTAAGCACAGGGAGCCCATGGAAGCCCCTGCACTAGACCCAGAACTGACATCACACCTCACCAGCAACAGCTACTGTGTCCTTGCCAGCTGCTCTGGGCAGGATGCCCCCTGGCTCCCACCCTTGGATCAGCCATGCCTGGCACAGAAGTACATCCACAGCTCTGTCCCAGAGGTTCAAGGTACCATCTGACAACCTAGCAGGTTAAAGGACCTCAGGAATTTATTAAGATATAGAATGGGGATAATACACTCACAGATACAGAACAGAGTAAACACCATGCTTACCCACCTGTTGTCCTCCGTTCTGTCCAGGGGTTCTGGGAACCAACTGTCCGTTCTCTCACCACGACTCTCCTTCAGCTCTTTTTTTTTTCCAATTTATTGATTTATTGGTGTTCTGTCGTTTAGATTCATTCATTCATGCATCAGGTACACAGTGTCCTATCTACCTGCACTCATGGGGACTTGAACCTAGGACCTCTGGAAGAACAAGCACTGCTCCTAACCTCTGAGCCACCGCTCCGGCTCTCCTTCAGCTCTTAAGGGGTCATGGATGCAGACAAAGCCACACCCTAGGGCTTGTACCCCAAAGCCATTGGCTGAACAGAATGAATTCCCACAATGCTCTCCCCCGGTGAGCTGCAGCTCTCTACCTTAGTTACCCCCTCTTATTCCCTGTTCCCTCATTGCTGAGGTCTGAGCAGGCTCAGGTGGGATTGGAGTGAAGGCAGCATGATGAGCCAGGAAGAGTGGGCTGTTTGGAGCCCAGATACTCTTTGGCTCTCAGCCTGGGCAGCAGAGGTGCTCCTCCAAGCCCGGCTGGAGCTGTGAGCTCCAACACACATCCTGTACTACCCATCATGCTTCCAAGGAGAGGAGGGGGAGTCAAAACTCAGCCTCATCTTGGAATCTAATAAATCTGTACTCCTCTAATGAGGTCTGGAAGCTAAGCAGATAGTTCTGCCCTCCTCTAATGGGGTCTGGAAGCTAAGCAGACAGTTTTCCACATCTTGCATTAAATGGGAGTTAGAAGGACTGTCTACTCCTCCTCCACTGTGTAGAGGGCTAAACTGAGGCGTGAGGAAGGAATGGAATCTGCCTGGGGTAGTACTCTGGGGAAGCAATATACCAGAGACCACAACCCCACTGTCAGCATAAGCATGGAGCCCAGATGCCATGGTAGGAGACGGTTCTGGAACTTGAGGTCAGCTTGGCTTAGCAGTTTGACCAAGGAAGCAGCTCCCATTGATCTGAGTTTGATGTCTACTCTCAGGGGACCGTAGGCTCCTCCTACCAGAGACAGGACTCAGAATGTTCAGAGGGCTCTGAACAGTTTGTATACTCAGAATGGACCCTTGCCTCCTCCCCTCCAATCAGATCTTTGTGCAGGCTCTGAGGCTAGCGGAGAAAAATAGAATATAAGAATCAAGACAGGAGCCAGGAGCCAGTGAGATGGCTCGGCAGGTAAAGAGCTTGCTGTGCAAGCCTGAGGGCAGTGTTCAGATTCCCAGCACCCAACTGTAAGCTGGAGACTATGGCTTACGCCTGTAACTCTGCTACTGGTGACGCAGGGACAGGAGGATCCTGGGATCTTCTTGATGGTTACTCAGTTTAGCTACAACAAAGAGCCCCAGGTTCAGTAAGAGACCTTGTTTCAGAAAAAAAAAATGTGAGAAGCCATGAAGGACACTCAATGTGAAGCTCTGATATCCACATAGGCATACATGCCTGTACACACATGTGTACCCATAAACACATACCCTTCCACACACACTCCAATAATAAAAAGATTATAGGAAAGGAGAGGTCGTCAAAGTTGTCAATAGATGGTCATACTGGTTGTCTCTTCTGGTCCTTCTACCAAAGTCACAGACCCCAGAGAGAGCCTGGCTGTGATGGGTACATCTGCTACCTTCCCATGGTAGCCATTGTATCTTAGATGCTGTCTCATAGGCCTTCTTGTCAGGGACCTGCCTCTGTGAGACATGCTAAGCTTGAATCTCTTTGCCCCCTTGGCAGCTCTTCTAGCTTGAGAGGCCCTTGTGAGCCTTCTCCTGGCAAGGTGGGGGCAATCTCTCAGAACATGGTACCTGTGGAACTGGCAACCACACTTTTGGCTGTAGGTGTGTAGGTCAGGTGACCCATATGCTCTGTCTGGACTTTCTCAGTTCAGGAACTCGAATTCTGTCCTCGTCAAATCAGGACTCTGAAACTGTCCTCATCAAATCACACCCACCTGGGGCCTCTTTAGACCCGCCCACTTGCTGGACCCGGTGCCACTCTAAGACATTGCTAGTGCTCCAGAGGACAAGCAGAAACAAAAGAGACCTTGGCACAGACTGGCACAGTGTCACTTTCCCCTGCCGGCCAGACATCTCCAGTCTCAATTCAACTTCATCCCTCTAGAGCAAGCCCCACTCCAGGCTGCTCCAGTCTTTCTAAATCTCTACTCAGGCATCTTGTCTGTTGTCCAAAACAAGCTATGGAGCTGAGCCCCAAGTTAAGAAGCATGGAAACTATTTGGCTTCACATGGGCCATGGCAGGAACATGGAAGTGGAAAGGAATGATATTTTGGGGCCAGTCATTCCAACCCAACCTACAGACACTCCCCTCCTCTCTCCTCCCTCCACACAGAAAAATGCTGGCGTCTAGCCTTGGATGATGTAACCTTTCCTGTCTCCAGATTCTTCCCAGTGAACCTGGTTCTGGGACCGGAGCCTGGCTCAACTTCCCCATCTAACTCCTTCAGCACACATATACTCAGACTTTCCCTGCTCCTTGTCTCCTCTTCCTTCTTTATTGAGCAGAAGCATCTAGAAAAGGAGGGATGATCTTGCATCAGCCTCGTCACTAGAGCCTCCTGTTGCCAAGGACATTTCCACATACCAGGCTCTGCCTCCCTGCTGCCTGGCAGAGTCTGCTGATCCTGATTCACTATCTAGCCCAGTGCCTGTCACTTTGAGTCCTGGATTCCGGCTGCACTTTTCAGGCATCTGTAACCAAGATGTCAGCTGAAGCCTTTGGGCCCTGGCTATTTAGACAGGCATGGCTGCAACCTCCAGCTCTAAGATCTGAAAAGCCCACAGATCCCTGTGCCTCCTACTCCTGGAACCCTGCATACCTCTCTAGACCAAGTCTGTGCCCCAGGAGTTCACTGTCTGCTGGTGTAAGTTGTAAACATCAGAACTATGTTGAGGCCATCAAGGAAGGATAGGCCAGCATTACAAAACCCATAACCTCACAGCTCTGTGTTCTCACCCCTCCCCTCCTCTCCTTCCTGGCCCCCTCTTACAAAGCCCACCCTGGAGCTCCTATTGGGTCCATCCACCTCCTCTTGAGCCAATGTGAATCTTAGCTTCAGTCTCAGGGGGAATTGGTGGAAAGGGTCCCCTCATCTCATTCTATGTCAATTACTTCTGTCCATGGCTTAGGTCCCAGGGCCATGTCTGTCCCCAGCCACCCAGCAAGATTCTGGGCTCTGGTCCCAGTTAAGTGTAGGAAAGCACAAAGGATGACGAAGGGAAGGAATTAAAAAGATCCTCATCTCTTTAAAAATTATGCAGCTGACTCATTCTGTCTCCTGAAGTTTATGACATGGTCTCCATAGCATGGAGAGTGTGGGAGGGTTGTAGCTGGCTGATACCCGCCAACCTGGCTCCTGAAGCCCACCCACAGTTAGCTCCTATCCTGGATCCGCAGAATTGGAGGGCAGCAGAGCTCAGACTCTGGGACCTCACAGAGCCCAGGTTTCCCTTCAGAAGCTGACCCTGCCTGACATGTCATGCATCCCATCAGAACCCTGCTCCTTATGGGGTGGTTCCCACTGGGTGGGGATATTAGGGAAATTACAAGAAACAGGAAAAGAGGAGGCTTCCGAATCCTTGGGAACATGCTAGCCCAGGGGGAGATACTGGCTTCCTATTTGTTGAACCCAGGAAATGCCAGCTGATTTCAACACACCCCTCAGTAAGTCCCTAATTAGGAAGGCAAGACACTGTCACAGGAGCCACATGTCTCATCCCCGTGCCAAATGCCATGGGTTTCTGGATAGGCTGATGGCACATGATGGGCTCGCTTCCCTCCCTGGCACAGACAGACGAGGAGAACGGATGATGATGCTGCCCACTCCCCAGGCTGTGGACCTCAGAGGAGGCAGGGGGTCCTGGCAGCTGCAGCAGAAGAGCAGGAAGTTCCAGCAGCTGGGCTGAGGTCAGGTACAGAGGCCTGGGCTCAGCAGAGACAGCCAAGTGGCGGGTCCAGCTGCCACCACTGTGTGCTGGGCCGCATGCTGGAGGTTGCAGGGCCAACCAGTGTTCTGACGCTGCCTGGGCCAGGCTTGCCTCCCCTCCCCTCTCCTCCCCTCCCCTCCCCTCCCCTCCCCTCTCACCACAGGGTTTCTCTCTCTGATTCCATCACCCCCTCCTTTCTACCCTTTCTCCTTCTACCTCTCTTCTCCCTAGGCCCATCTGCTTCTTCTGCCTTACCTCCTCTCTCTCTCTCTCTCTCTCTCTCTCTCTCTCTCTCTCTCTCTCTCGTACTTTTTTCTTCCTCCCTCTGTCTGTCAGCCTCTCTCTACCACTGTCCAAGTCAAAGTTCAGGGGATAGGAGAGACTGAGGCAGAATTCCAAAGGAATCCCGAATAAAATCAAGCAGGAGCCTGCTGTGGTTTGTAACCCTACACCCAGGTTTGTTTTAATCTCTAATTCACAGTGCAACAGCATTAAGGGGCAGGGCCTTTAGAGCAGTGGTTCTCAACCTTCCTAATGCTGCAACCCTTTAATACAGTTCCTCATGTTGTGGTGACCCCCAACCACAAAATGATTTCATTGCTACTTCATGACTATAATTTTGCTACTGTTATGAATTGTAAAGTAAATATCTGATATTCAGGATATCTGATATGTGACCCCTGTGAGAAGGTCATTCAACTCCAGGGGGTCATGACCCACAGGTTAAGAACCATTCCTTTAGATGGTGATGTGGTTCTCAGTGCAGATCCTTCATGAAGGGATTATTTCCTTTATAAAAGAGGTAGCGGTTGCCTGCCCCCTTCACCAGAGGGCATATGTAGAAGGCACTGTCTAGGATACTGGAAGTGGGCCTTCAGCATACATGGAGTCCACCAAAGCAGCTGGGCTCTGCTCCATGCCCCTGGGTAAGGAAAGCTCCACAGTATGAGGTTCTCATTGGTACCCCAACAATCTCCTCTTGGGGCCTTTCCTTTCTTTGATGGAGATCCAGTGCATAGACACAGATGGATTTTGTGATCTGTTGCAGGGGCAGTCCAAGCAGAGGGCCAGGACAATGTGCACAGCAAATGGTACTCACCAGAGGGCAAAGTCAGAGCTGAACCGGAAATGACTGTTGGTCAACTTTCTACCACTGTAATAAATTACCCTAGACAATCAATTTAGCAAAGGAAAGGTTTTATTCCAGCTCATGTTTTCAAGGCAAGAGTGTGTGGCAGAGGAAGCTCTTTACCTCGTGGTGGCTAGGAGAGAAATTGGGGGTGTGTGGGGGTGCTGGTTCATATCCTCAGTGACATAAGTTTTTCCCATAAGACCCCACACTTTCAAAGTTTTACCATTTCACAATAGCGCCACGGGGTAAGAACCAAGCCTTCTTCTCCACACAGGTCTTTGGAGGACAATTCACATCCAGCCTGTCATTGTGTGACTATAGACACTTTTGCCTGAAGGCTGAAGTGTGAAGAGACTGTTGACATCTGGTGGACTTTGGACCGCTCCTTCTCCTGCAGTAGATGTATCCAAAGCTCAATGGACTCCCAGGAAGGGAGGCCTGGCTAGAGGAATCAGGTCACTGGAGGCACACCCTGAAGGGCCTGTCTTGTCCCCAAGTCCCTCTCTGTCAACTTCCTACCTGCCATGAGGTGAGTAGCTTTCCTGCCACAACCTTCCACCAGGGTGTTCTCCCTGTATGCAAGCCCAAGAAAAATGGTCATGTGACCTTTGATACAGTGAGCAAAAATCTTTCCTCTTTTAAGTTGATTTGCTAAAGCATTTTGCCATTGCCAGCACCATTGGTATAGATATTTCTGGACCAAGAGAAGCTTTGTCTGAGAAACAGTTGGTGTTTGCTCCAGCCTACATGTAAGGGGAGGAAGTGGACACAGCAGTAGACAAGATTGGGGATGGGCAGGTCCACCCCCTGCTGGAAGAGTTTCCTAAAGAGAAGCCATGGAGAATGCATGATGAGGTGCATTTGTCTCTACAACCCGGGGAGAGTGACCCTCTCCTTGACTCTCACTGTCATAATAGGAGAGGCGTTTAAACAGAGGCTGTGCAGACACTCTGCCAGCATAAATGGAGAACACATCAACTCAGTTCTCCTGGAGACTCCTTAAGGGAAAGGGCCTGGGTACAAGCCAGCTTCCTTCATGAGGGAGGTTGGTGTGAACCACACAGTGGCCTCAGTTTCTACCTGAAGAACACAGCTTTATTTGAACATGACTTTGCCTGTAATTAGGAGAGGAGATGGTGGCTCTCAGGATGGGTTTGGGATGCCCATGAAGATGAGGTGAGAGTCACACCTTTTGGGTAGGTGGTTTCCTTCGGGGGCTTCCTGTGAGCCTGCCCTGCAATGCTCATGCTTTCCCCAGCATGTGCCCAGTGCCTCTTGCTCTGTATGCTTCCAAAGAGCCCCCCCCCACACAAGAACTGACAGGCAGCACCGACGGTGAAATTGAGAGCAGGTAGCTGCCCATGGTCATGGACCTTGCTAGAGCCTTGTTGTGTGCATGTGAGTATCCACCACCACCACCACCACGGAGACCCCACTCCTCACTCCCTTTGGAATCAGAAGCTGGGGACATGCAATTAGAGACACCCTGAATCTGAACGCCACTCACACAAGGAGAGGCGTGGGAATCTATCTGCAGGACAGGCCCGGATCAGAACATCACTATCTGTGACAGATGTACTGTCATTCTAAGGGGAGGATCAGGGAAGCCCCTCGAAAGCCTCTAGAGTGGGGGCTGGAATTCAAATGAGAACATGACATTCACTGACACCTCGGCCCGGACACCATCCCACAGCTTACTTTCCAAAGGAGAAAATGGAGGCTAAGGGAAATCAGGGGCCCTGAGTGAATTCTGAAACTCAGACTGAGCCTCTGTGCTCTGAAGCTTACATCTTTCCTTGATTCTGTCAGAAATGGTAGTGTGTTCTCTATGGTACATAGCACACCTGATGTGGGCATGAGTGGTGTGTGTGTGTGTGTGTGTGTGTGTGTGTGTGTGTGTGTGTTCTTTCAGTATGCATACACATATACACTCATGCCCAGGCACAAACAAACCCACCGACATTTGAAGATATGCATGTACTCACACATGAACGTATACAATGCATGTATGTACATGCATGCATGCACACATCTAGACACGCCCATGTATACATGTGCATGTCACACATACACATTGTGATTGTGCACACAGTTTTAAATTTTCCACTGTCTCTCCTTGCCCTGTATTGCACAGAAAATTAGTAGATTGGAGCAGTCACTAATCCCTTTCATTTGGAAGCTCACAAATGACAGGCTCAGTCTCCATCACTGCCATGGCTAAACCCCAGGGCTCTCCCTGGTGCTTGAAGAAGAGTCAGGCTGACCCACTTTCTCCAGCTAGTGCCTGTCTCCAGGCTGCTCCGGCTGCGAAGCTGTCAGTCTGGTAAATATCACAGGCTCAGTAGGGCGGGTTCTTGCTTCCAAGGCTGCTCCTCTGTGGCTGCCCAGCTTGGCTGATCAAACCAAGCCCCAGGGTCCTGCCCTAAATGCCAGAGTTCAGCTGCCCACACATAGATGGGGTTTGTCCACCCAGCATGCCGGCATCCACAGATGTCCCAAAACACACTGAGGGCATCCAGTCCCTCCAGAGCATTTTCTGAATGCCCAATTATGCCAGATCTAACACTGTCTTGAGCAGACACAGACTCTGCCCTTGGGAAAGGAGATGATCAATAAACCAGAAACCTAGAACAGAAGGGAACCAAGAGTTCTCTAAGCCTGGAGGAGAGAACAACTCATTCTGCAGAGAGGATCAGGGATGTTTCTAGAAAGTCTTTAGAGTTTGGGCTAGATTTTGAACTGGAACATGCTGCTTCTAGAACGAAGGTAGGGCATCCAAGGGGAAGGCACAGCACTGATTATGGCCTGGAAGCAGCAGCCACACAGTGAAGCAAGAATCCTGGAAGGCAGAGAAGCCAAGCCCTCCCAAGCTTGAAGCCCCAGAGGAGGAGGGCAATTTTGTCCTCTGAGAAAACGTCAGAGTGCAGATACCTTAGTCCTCTGGTTATGGATCAGAGTCGGGGACACTTTTGTCTTCCAGGTATGGGTCAGAGGCAGAAGAGTTTTAGGAAGGAGCCTTCGAGATTCGGACCCCTGTTTCACTGGCTCCAGTCTTACCTTGGACCGTGGAGCTGGCCCACATCTCAGCCTTCCTCTATTCCCCAAAGATCCCTCCCCCAGTCTGTGTGCCAACTCCTCTCTTCCCTCTTCTTGGAATTCTATTTCCCATCGGTACAGAGGACCTTCTTGCAAACATCAAGCCCTTGTCGTGAGGAATGCTGGTAGCAACTCTGCTCCAAGGTCTTTTGGGCTGGAGTGAGGGGAAGAGCTCAGTACCCCCCACTGCCTTGGGACCCAAAGCCAGTTTGCAAGATGAACAGACTCAGAGGCAGACTTTGACCCATGGCCTTAAGACTCTGGAAGCCAAGGTCAATGATGACAGCAGAGTGTACCTCTGCATGGCTAGGGACACCTAAGACTCCGGGTCATTTCCTAGAAGAGGTAGGGTACCTCTGAGCCTGGAGCTCTGAAGGACAGTGCCGTTCTGTAGACCCTCCTCACTATAGCGGACTAGACAAGCATGGAAGGGACAAGGCTGGGGAAGGTAGCCAAAGCTGTGACCTTGGTGCTGGGAGGCTGGAGGCACTCACCTACAGTTACAGCCCTTTGGGTGGGGTTCTCTTGCTCTGTTGTGTATGTGGCAAGGCCCTCATGAATCTTGCTTATCTTGAGGAATGGAAAACGCAGATAAACTAGAAGTCACCTGAGGGGACATCGGTGGCTGACTCTGGACTCAAAGACTTAGCTTCTTACTCTCTACAGTCAGTCACCTTCTCTCAGTCACTGGTGCCATCTCTGCTTCCTGTCACCACAGGCTGCTATCTTTGTTAGTGGCTAATGCTCATATGACCCCTCATTTAGGCTGCTTTTACTTATAGTTTTTCAGTCTCACAATGGTGTGAAATCAATACCCATTCGGTAAGGGTGGTGATTCTGGAAATTTGAAATTTGAGTTCTTCCTAGGCTGCGCAACTTCTCCAGAGATTGTGGGTACAGTAAATACTTCCCACCTTTTCCAAACTAAAAACTCACTCTCAGGCTGGGCATGGTGGCATTTGCCTTTAATCCCATCACTAGGGAGGCAGAGGCAGGTAAATCTCTTACGTTCAAGGCCAGTCTGGTCTACAGAGTATTTTCCAGGACAGACAGGGCTACACAGAGAAACTCTGTCTCAGAAAAACAAAACAAAACAAAAACAACAATGACAACAACAAACTCATCCTCCATACTTTAACAAGGTCCAGAGAGGCAGCTAGGTTATGCAAAGTCATACAAGCTGCCACCAGAGCAGAGTCTAGCCCCAGGTCCCTTACCTCTTCTGTGGGATCTTTTTACCATTATCAGGAGCTTATTTTTCTTATGTTATTCTGTCAGGTGACAGCCAAAGGAAGCAGTCTGCAGGAGACACCACAGAGTCACCCCTTTCTTTTCTGTAGCCAAAGGTAGGCTTTACTGGGTGTCCCAAATTTGAGCCTCTTGTTTCAGAATCTTTGGTGTGAAAAATTGCCCACCATGGGAGCCCTCTCTGCGTGTAGGTGACAAACGGGACTGTTATCCCTGTCTCCTTTCTCCAAGACACCCCATGATTGCTAGCCCACGCTGTGCCCTGCCACTATGACAAAGAGCAAGCTGCAGTCTCATTAGGTGGTCAGTACCTGTCAATCTCCCTCAAATCGGGAAAGCTTTGCATGGTGACATTTAAAGAGGGCTCTGTTGTAGAACCTAGCCTGCATCCCCATTACCCACCAGTTCTTGGTTAGTTCAGGCTTAACGGCACAGAATGCTGGAACTGAGAAGAGACCCAATGAGCACACCTGCATCTAAGAGGCTAGCACCCCCAGCAATGTTCACACACTCAGCAGAGAGGAGAGTGCAAGGAGAGTCTGGCTCCCCCCCCCCCCCCCCCGCTAGCCCCTCCTCCTGTCCTGCATCCCATCCTGGGTATCTAGAGGGGGATACTAGTGGCACTCCACTCCACTCCTTCCCCCAGGGCTTCAGATGCCTTCGTGGAAGAGCCCTGGCCAGCTGCTCTTCCTCTCTTCCATCATCAGTCTATGCGTGGGGACAGGTAACTGAACTCCTGCAAACAGCAAGGGCTTCCACGCAAGGACCTAGGAAACACCAGAGGAGAAGACTGAGAGCTAAGCTTCCAGGAATGAGACCCAGGATGCCACTCTGAAAACAGCTCCCCAAAGAACCTTGTCTCCACTATAGAAAGTGGAGGCCCTGGTAGGCTCTCAAAGAACCACATTATCCCTGCTGAGGCCTGAACATCTGATGCCGTTGTTGCAACAGGCTCCAAGGCTGGGACAGAGCTCAGGGATCAGATCTATGACCTCTGTCATGGGTGCTTTCACTTTCTCTAGAAAAGACACATCCCTTTTGCTACATTCAAATATTTATCTAGACTTGCATTTAAACTGATGTCAAGATTTATTTAATTTGTTCTGAAACTATATCCTGAGCTATGAAGCAGTAAGGGAGGTGAGGAAGAGGGCAGAGGTGTGGGGAACAGAACCTCTGGAGTCACCTCAAAGCCCATCAAGCAGCACAGATAGCTCAATAGTTGAAAGCACAGGCTCCCGGGATGACTCATGCTGCCTGGCCCCTGGTGACACAGTTATGTCTTGAATATCCAACACCCCTCATAGGCTCATATTTTGAATGTTTGGGTCCCCAGTTGGTGGTACTATTTTGGGGAGATTCTAAAGACTTTGGAAGGTAGGACTTAGCTGTCTTGTCCTTGGCTCCTCCCTTGTCCTCCTCTTCCCCTCCTCCCTCCCACTCACCATGAGATGATGAAATATCCCTGCTCCATGCTCCTGCCGCCATGATGTTCTACCTCACTGTGGCCCAGAATCTTAGAGCCAAACATTCATGGACTGGACCCTCTGAAACTGTGAGCAAAAATAAATCCTTCCTCCTTAAGTTGTGGTTCCACTTGGTCCAGAGAATGATCTATAGTTACCATATTTTAGTTTTTAATGCAAGTGGCAGACAGATAGGAACAGCAGATGGACAACAAAGCATTATCAAATCAGGTGTTTACAACATCCAGCAAAAATGACCGGGAAGCCTGCTTGAGAGAGTAAAGTAACATAAAACTGGAGGCTGACACTATCCAATGCAAATCCACTAGGAAAAAGCAATCAACTAGGGCCCCAATGGAGAGCTCCGGGGCCAAGGATGAGCCTCCCAGGCTTCTGTTTCCACTGTAGGCATATTTATTCTGTGAGATAAACAATAGTACCATTTGTTGAAAACAGTTTACCTTCTGGCTGTCCTCAAGGACACAGTGTTTGCAATCCCCTTAGCTGCTGTTTGCTTTTCCATCTCCCCATCATAGAGCTAGGGGAACAATCTGACCCAGTACAGGGGTTTTGAAGAACACTTGACAGCAACAAGTTGCTTGAGTTTGCGAGCAGGAATGGCATCCTCACTCCCAGAGTTCACTTTTAAGGAACTTTAACAGTGCGTGACAATTTACCAATACATTGTGAATTGCAGTGGTTTATGCTACCTGCTTTGGTCACATTCATGCAAAAGGAAGTCACACACCTGCTCTCCCCACATCCTGGTTCCCGGGGTCTATGCAGTGAGTGTTAAGAACAGCAGCCAGAAAACACTCAGAGAACAACGTGAGCTGGAGATGCTCTTCTTACCTTCCCTGCCTTGTGACCAACACTGGTTATGTGAAGCCTCAGACTTGTTATCTGAGCCTAGATCAGCGTCTCTCAGCTACTTTTCACTCTATTGATATGTGGAGCCTGTGTTAGTTACTGTGTGCTGTGGATGAATCCATACACAGTCCATCATGGCAGGGACAGTACTGTAGCTAAGCAGCTCTCAGCGGTAACTCCTCACCTCCTCACCTCTTGACAGAATGGGACGCACACAGCAGAGTGGAGCGCACTTTTTACTCAGTGTAGGATCTTGGCCCGTGAGATGATGTCACCCACAATCAAGGTGGGTCATTTCTCCGGTTAAACTTGTCTGCAAACTCCCTCACAGACACACCCAGAGGTGTGTGTCTCCTAGGCAACTCCAAAGCTAGTAAAGTTGACAGCAAAGATTGACCATCACAGGGTCAGATAACCCCTAGTTGTAAGGGGCTGCCTACATGTTGTATGACAGAGGGTCACATTTCTGGTCTCTGCTCACTAGCTGCCACTAACACCCTGCAACTGCAACTATCAGAAGTGTCCCCAGACATTGTCAAAGTTTCCCTGCAGGACAAAAAATCACTTCCAGGTGAGAATCACAACTACAGAATGTGCGGGTAATTATATCTGTTCACAGCGCAACCAAGTAGACTAGATAAGACAAAGAATGTAGCAGTTATTACATCTAGACACCATCTGCCTAAACCTACTTTAACTCCTATGTGTTGTTCAATGTCCCCACCCTCCAATATGGCTAAACAGTGTTAGGGTTGACATTTGGGGTCACCTCTTGCTTCATTTTGTTGTTTGTGAAAAGTTACTGCTTTTCCTACCTTTGTCTCTTTGTGTTTGTGGTGATCCCCAGAGTGGAAAATAGACACGTTTTCTTTATTTCCTCCAAAGTCCTGCTCAAAGAAGGAGCTGAGCACATAGCTGATCCCGAGGGTCAGTTGGCGTCGAGTCTAGAGGCTCTGAAGTAGCCATCATTGCTTGCTCTGAGACTCAGAGTGCTTCCACGTCCCTATCTCAGGCTTTCTTGGGCTAGCAAGGTAGTAAGCACTCTTGCTATCTACTCAGGCCACGGGCTAGCTTCTCCCAGAGCTCCCTCACATCTGTTCTGTAAGAGAACTGAGCTGGGGAATGGGGTGGGTTCCTTCCCAAGTGTCCTCCAAAGCCATCGCCGCTGCTGCCAGCCCCAGGACATGCTGACTGAACTAAAGTGGGGTCCGATTTATGACCGCACTGATGGACTGCCAGGTAGAAGGCAAACTCTTCCCAGGCCAGACACAAACGGAAATTCTGAAGCAGAGCAGCACACAGGAGCGAAAGCTGAAGAGCCCCCAGAAGTATCAGACCTGGATAAAATGCTCCTGTTTTAGTGCCCAAGAGAGACAAGAGGAGGAATAACAGAGCTGCTGTACAAAACAGTCAGCACGGTCTTTTGACTTGGGGCTAGAAGCCGAGAAAAGCCGCCCTTCTGACAGCAGAAAGCAGAAAACCCCACCCACTGCCCACAAAGTGAACCCACCTCCCCTGAGGATGAGTGAGGAAAAAGGACACCAGAGAGGAATCCAGACTCTAAATCTATGATGTATGCAACAGAGGCCCCTAAAACCGTACTTCCACTAGCTAAGAGGCTCTGAGGGAGAATAATCACAGGGAAACCTGCAATAGGAAAAAAAAAAAAAAACCCACACACGTAGACCCCATTGTTGTGCCGAAGCTGATGGGGAAAGTTACATCCCTCTCACAAGATGCATCATTTTCAGAAGCTGGTGTTTGCATCAAAATAGCCAAGCAGGTGAGGAAAGAGGAGTTCAAAACAAGGCTCTCCTGCTGTGTCCCCACAGGAGACAGAGACAAGGAGGGTGGGGCAAGGAGCATCTCCAAGCAATTTCACTCCCTGGTCCTTCAGAACCAAAGTCACCTACAATTTCTTACTGTGGAGTGTTTTCTGGATTCTCTGGATTTCACATAGGATGTATATCAACCAAGGCTCATATTTGAAGAGGGGGCCAGCATGTCGGAAGCTGACAGAAGCGCTGGATATAGACATGGGGGTTTAAGGCCCAAAGGAACGGACAACACTACAGCCAAATGGGCAGGGACAACCGTGAGATTGCGGAAGCAAATGGACCTCCTTGCTTTGTGTGGTTGGAAAACCTCTTAAGTTATAATTCAATAAGTAAGACAGAAAGGGATACTGTGTAGAGTTACATGCCAGCCAATGGAGGAGCTAAAAGTACTCCAAAAACCTTCCAAGTTATTGGAGAGGAAGCCAATACATAGAGCAAACCACAGAAGGCTGAGGCATGAAGCAGGGCTTCACCAGGAAGCATTACCATTAGTCGGCACCGTATAAAATGATATGACAGAACTGACCCCAAATGAGCCCTGTCCTATCATAAAATACAATAGGATAACCTCATGTACTATTTCAAAGATACTATCATTGGGGGACTGAAGAGTGAAATAACCATTCCAGGTGGGAAAAGAACCCTGCCTGCCCCCACACCCTAGCTCAGGTCTCAGCATCACCCTTGGATGGTCACACTGAGGTAGAGAGATTCATGGGCTCAGACTGGTTTCAAGATGGAAGCAGGTGTGAGCATTTGTCCCCTGTGTCCCCAGGATCTCCCCGGAGCAAGGAAAGGGCCCTGTGTCTCTCCTTTCTTGCTCTTAGTATTATTACATCGGAGTTAACAGCTCTGAAGAGCCACTGGACTCACGGTGAAGGACACTCATCTATAATCTGTCCAGCCCCATTAAGCCACTAGGGAAATACAAAGTCCCAACTTCTGATACTCCTGGGCTCTCATTTGCTCTCTGTTGCTGTAATGAATGCCATGATCAATGACAAATTGGGGAGGAAATGGTTTTGTTTTTCCAGCTTACAGTCCATCTTCAAGGAAAGCCAAGGCAGGAACTTGGAGGCAGTAACTGAAGCAGCGACCGTGGAGGAACATTGCTTACTGACTTACTCCTCATGGCTTTGCTCAGCTTGGTTTCTGATATCGTCTAGGCCCACCTTCCTAAAGATAGCACAGTCCACAGTGGGCTGGATCCTCTTACATTAATCAATAACCAAAAAAGGCCCCCACATATCTACATGACAACCTGATGGAGGGGACTCATCAATTGAGAGTCCCATTTTCAGGCTGTGTCTAGGTTTGTTTAAAGTTGGCAAAACTAAGTATGACATGTTGAATACTAAAAAAATCAAAGACCATCCATGCAAAGGGAGAGTATGAGTCATCAGAACCTTTCATATTATTAGACTAGGGGAAACGTCAGCTTGTAGAACCACATTAGCAAACACACTGTCATTATCTCACAAAATGTATGAACACTTGAGGTCTGGGGTCAATAGGGAAAATGCTTGCCTCACAAGCATGAAGACCTGAGATCAGATCCTCAGCACCCCATAAAATCTAGGTGTTGTGGTACATGTCTACAGCTCCAATGCTGGGGGTTAGAGGCGGAGGGATGTTGGAGGCTCACCATCCAGTCAAAATGATGAGTTTCAGGTTCAGGTGAGACCCTATCTTAAAATCCAAGGTGGGGAGGAGAGGGGGGCAGCACAGAGAGAGAAAGCCAAAATTGCAAAGTTGGCCTCTGGTTTCCTTTAATGTTTCTATAAGTCCATGGTGAAGTCCCAAGAGAACACCGTGCAAGTTTACGCCAGAGAACATCAGTGATTGTAACTGTGACGAAAACATTCTTCATAGTAGCCAAACCATGCAAACAATCAAATCAGCCATAGACAAGACGAAGGCTTAATAAACTGTGGTATATTCACAAAATGGAGTATTATATAATGATCAGAAAGAGCAAACCCTGTAGCTTCATGGAGCAATAGTTATAAAATATATCGAGTGGAGAAAGTACTCAAAGATTATGTACTGCCTGATGCCATGCTTGTAAAAATCGTTAAAAGAAAATCCTAAATATTAAAGCTTTAGAATGATAGCTGTGGGTACTGCAAAACTACATTCAAAATGACGATATGACAGCCTATGCCATCATTAATGGTGAAACATGCGCTGCTGTCTCCCATAAGGAGCAAGACCTAGATGTCTGCTTCCAACACTCCACTTAAGGTTGTACTGGAGGTTGGAGACAGAGTGACAAAGCAAGAAAAATAAAAAATGGCATGCAGATTGTAAAGGAATAATTAACATTTCTACTTCAGATGACAGGATCATGTGTGTAGAAAATCCTAAGGAAGTCACTAAAAAATGATTCGAATTAATCAGTTCAGAAGATTTGTAAAAGTAAGATCAATATACAAGTCAGTTAAATATCTTTAAAATAGTAATAAACAACCCAAATGTGAAATTAGGGTCTGAGTCCATTTGCAACCAAATCACAGGGAACAAAGTGTGTAAAGGTAATTTAAACAAAAGAAATACAAGTCATGCATTGAAGCATCACAACACAGTTAAGGGGCTGGAGACATGGCTCAGGGGGTCAGGGCCCTGGCTGCTCTTGCAGAGGACTCAGGTTCAGTCCCCAGAACCTAGACAGCAGCTCACAACCACCTGTAACTCCTGTTCCAAGGGATCTGGCACCCTCTTCTGGCCTCCGTGAGCACTGCACACACATAGTGCATATACATTCATGAGAATCAAACACTCATAAACATAAAATAAAATTTTTAAAAAATTGGTTTAAAAGCAAACATCAAGTCACCACCAGTAAAAAGAGATGAGGGCCATACACAGCTAAGTGTTGGAATGTGCCCTAAACAAAGAACTTGATGGCTTTACCTCTGAGTACCTAGGGTCTAAGCACAAAAGCCAAACTCTGAACCTGGGTACCAGGGACAGTGACAGGAGAACCACTTCTGAGATAACTCACCACACAGAACTTGGTGCCCCACAGAAACCTCACGGCCGTCATTAGTTTATGCTACCGTAAGTAAGAACAAATGAAAATAACTCAATTTAAAAGTCACACAAAGAACAATGTATGAAGCATGAGGGAAGCAGAAGGAAGGAATTAGTGAGGATAAAAGTGCAAATAAATCAATTATAAAATAAGAGACAGAGAAATTAGTACATTCAAAAGCAGGTCCTTGACGTGGGGGCTGGGAGAGGGAGCAGAGGGGTGGCCCCCGGAGGTTACAAAGTTAAATCTGCAAATGAACTTAAGAATCTGGGAAACCAGGAATTTGCTATACAAATACAATGTGTATAGGCTAGAGAGTTGTCTCCCTGGGTTAGTGTGCCTACTGCACACAAGCAGGAGCACCTAGCACCCATAAAAAGGGCACACCTGTAACCCCAGTGATGGTGTCCTCTAGACTTTGCATGTGTACACGAATGAGTGTGTGTGTCCTACTCCACTGCCCTCCCCCCTATTCCCAATCCTTTGAGACAGTGTCTCTCAATCGCTGTAGAGCCCACTGGTTTCCAGCTGGACAGTTGGCCAGTGAGCCCAGTGATCCTTCTGTCTCCTTTCTCCCCACCCTGCCCAGTGTACACATGCGCGTGCACACACACACACACACACACACACACACACACGCACACCCGACATAGTCAACAAAATTTAAATAAGATCTATGTATTTTGAATTATAAAATGATGAAACCAATAACCAGAGAGTAAATTGGGGAAAATTAAGGTGCTTTTCCTCTACTCCCCTGTGTACCAAATTGGGAGTTTCACAAGAAAAAATTTAAACTTAAAAAAAAAAATAGTCTTTTGGTTCTTGTGTTGTCAAACATCTTAAAATTTAATGTCATGAGATGATAATAGATAGACATGTAGTCCTAAGAAATCATGCCAAAGGATCCTTTACGTCTGTGATTCAGTTGCCGCAGCAGTAATCATGAGATTGCTGCTCTTGTAGAGAGGACTCAGGTTCAGTTCCCACATGGCAGCTCCAGTCACCTGTAACTCCTGTTCCAAGGAATCCAGTGCCCCCTTCTGGCCTCGACAGGCACTACACATATGTGAGGCTCACACAGGCAAGAACGCGGCCATGCACGCATGTGCACACAGTCACGCTCTAAATCTCAGCATATCTTCTTGTTCTCGCCTCTCCTTCTTCGCCCCTCACCAGTCCACTGACACACTCTTCACTTCTACCCTTCTGTTTTTTAAAAGAATGTTATGTAAACTGAATCCTATCCTATGGTACTGTAACCATGGCTATCTTGGTTTTCTCCACATGATTCTCCAGAGGGTCATCCAAGTTGCTGCTACATCAGTAAATTATTCCTTTTTATTGCCAAGCATGACTAATATTGCTAAGGCCAATGCATGGATATACTGAATTTGCTGAACCCACTAAAGAACTGAACTTGGGGTTGGGAAGAAGTGTCAACCAGTGAGGTGCTTTCCACACAAACAGAAGGATCCAAGTTCCAATCCCCAGCACTTACATAAGAGCTGATGTAATCCTAATGATGAGGAAGAGGAGGAGGGAGGATCCCTGAGACTCACCAGTGGCCAGTCCAGCTGAATCATTGGGCTCCAGGTTCATGGGGAGATGTAATCTCAAAATATAAGGCAGAAAATGACAGAGGAAGACACTCAACATTCACCTCTGTGTGAGTGTGTATGCATGTGAGCACATACATGTACACGCATGCGGACACACACACACACACACACACACACACACACACACACGGGGGGGGGGGGGGGGTGGGGTGGAGTAAGATAAAACTGAACTCTTCCAGTGTGGAGCTATTAAATGAAGCAGCTAAGACCATTGTGTACAGGTTTTATTATATGCATATGTTTTTACTTTTCTAGACTAAAATGTCCAGGAAAGCCCGGGATGGGTGTATGGTAGTTAGATAGTTAACTATCTAGTAAGTCATAGAGATGCTTTCTAAAGAGGCCACACTGTTCTCCACTGCTCTGAGCCCTTTGAGGGACCGATCCTCCTATCTCCTTTGTTCTTGCTACTGTGGGTCTTTCTGACAGGTGTGTGGGGACACCTCCCTGTGGCTGTACTTGGAGTGATGTTAAGTATCTTTCTGTGTGCTCATCAGCAATCTGAATATCCCCTTCAGTGAAACTGTTCATCTGTGCTGTGTTTTCTAATCGAATTACTCATTTTTCTTCCTTGTTGTTTTCAAGAATCCTTTCTCTATTCCAGGGAAGTCGTTTGTCAGACACATGGTGGTATGCCAATAGTTCCTCCTGGTCTTCAGTTTGTCTTTCCCTCTTCCTGACAGGATCTTTGGCAGAGGAAACACAGTTGATGATCCAGTATGATGAGGCTCAGATTACCAATTTTGCTTTCATGGATCACATGCTTGGTGTCTAGTCTAGGAACTATGCCTATCCCATACGCTAAATCTCTTATCCTGTGGCTTTTCAGAAGTTACACAGTTAACATTTTACACAATCCTTTTAGAGTTGAGTTTTATATATGGTATGACATTTAAACTTCTATTCATTATTTTAACTATGAATATCCAATCATTCCAACACCATTCACTGAAAAGCCTCCATCAAATTACCACCACATCATTGTCAGACATTACTAAAACACATGTGTTTGGGTCTATTTCTGTACTCTGTATTCTATCCCATTGATCTATTATTGTGTGAACCTCCACCAGTACCGCATTGCCTTGATTACTGTAGCTACATTTAGGCTGAAATAAGGAATATGATTATTTATTTTCCTTTATTCCTTCATTAAGATAATTTTTAACAATTCTCAGCCTGTACTGCATAAACATCAGAAGAGACGTGTATGCCCACCCTTGGTGACATTTTGATAGGAGTTGCATTAAACCTGTAAATCCATGTATACTTGATTGGCATCTCCACAACATTAAATTTCCTAGTCCACAAAAATAGTACGAATCTCAATTTAATCAAGTTTTCTTTATTTTATGCAATATATGTAATATTCCAAACCTAGGTCCTACACACATTTTCTTGATTTTATATTTGAATACTCTATTTTCTTTGGAGTGATTATGAGTGCCACTGTGTTTTCCATTTTTGTTTTGGATACCCGGTGCTAGTGTATGGATACGCGGTTCATTTGTAGCCTATGACCTTGATCAACTCCTGTCTTAACCCTAGGAACTTCTGTTTGTTTGTTTTTTCCTTTTCATCCTGTATGACAGATTCTTTAGAATTTTATACATGTAGAACCATGCCATCTATAGAGAAAGGCAGATCTAAACGACTTCGTTTCTTTTCCCTGACTTATTGAAATGGACAAATTTCCAATAATACATTGAATGAGAGTGTTAGAGTCCAAGCATCTCTGCCTTGTTCCCAGTATTAGAGGAGAAGCACTGGAGTCTATGCTGCAGCCTGGCTTTAGTGTGGTGTTTCTGCAAATGTTCTTTATTGAGTTGGGGAAGTATTCTCTTCCCAGTTTACTGACAGTGCTTAGCATGAAGAGGTGTTGAATTTTTACCAAGTGCTTCTTCTCCTGTGTCTATTGATATGACCACCTGATTTTACTCTTGACTCTGTTGATATGGTAGCTTATATTAAACATCAGTCTTCAAATATTGAACCAACCTTGCATGCCTGGAATGAATCTTACTCAATAATGATACTTCCTTTATATTTTTAAGGATTTTATTTGCAAATATTGTATTGCTAGCAATGGGGTTTCAATTCATGAGAGATATTGGTCTATAGTTTTTTTAAATGAACTCTTTATGTGTGTGTGATGTAAGTCTGACAAAATTAATTGAGATATAGCCCCTCCTATTTATTGAGAAAGCTTGTACAGAAGTGATGTGACTTCTTCCTCAAATATTTAGTAATGTTCACCAACAAATTATTAAACTTGGAGATTTCTTTCTTTAAAATCTTTATGTTACACACTCAATTTTTCAACAGTCACAGGACTATTTGAGTTCTCTATTTCTTCTTGGCTCAGTTTGGTAGTTTGTGATTTCAGAAAAAAAATTGCTATAAGTTGACAGATTTATGCAAATCTAGTCATAATATTCCCTTATTGTTACGGTAATAAAATTGTATGTGTTGTGATTGGGTCTGTTTTTTTTTTATATCAGCAATTCATTTTTTCTCTCTCTTTTAATCTTTTGCAGCCCAGCTTGAGGTTTCAGAATTTTATCTTTTTTTTTTTTTTTTAAATAAAGTACTGGGTTTTTTTTGTTGTTGTTTCATTAAGTTTTTCTCTCTTGTCTTCCTCCTTTCAATTCTGTTGATTTCGGACCCCATGTCTGTTACTCCTTTCTTCTGCTTGCTGTGGGTTTGTGCTCTTCATTTTTCTACTTCGTCTAGGTGGGAACTCGAGTCCCTGTGACCTTCTTGCTTTCACTGCCCCTGCTGCCCACATCCATCAGTCTGCTTCATTTCCCTTTTCACTCTACACCAAATTCTGTAAAATTTCCTTTGCAATTTCTTACTGGCCTATGACTTATTTGAATTTACATGAGGAAGGGGACATTGTCGCACAGTTGGTGCCCCCCGTACCACAGTCACCCTCTACTACCCACCAATGTGGCCATTTCAAATTGCACTTTTTTGATAAACTAATCAACATGAGGGAAGCATCTTCCTGGGCTGTTTCTTTCAAGATGTCTTTTGGGATTTTTTTCTTCATCTTTAGTTTTTGAAGTATAAATATGATTACCTGGTCATGGGTTTCCTTGGATTTATATGAGATTCTCTTCACTTCTTGAATCTCCTGGTATCTTCTGCTAAATTTAGGTCAGTGAGTCTGTACAGGAGATCTTCATTTCTAGAATTTCAGTGACACATATGTTAGTGCTTCTGTGTTATCAGCTAAGTCCCTGAGATTCTTGCTTTTTTGGTCTATTTTCCGTTGACTAGATTGAGTACATTCTGTTGATCTGTCCTCTAGCTCCCGAATCATTATCCCTTTCATCTCCACTCGGCTTTTGAGCCCATCCAGATAGATTTTCATTTGTTATTGCATTTCCCTACAATATCCATTTTTTCTTGCTTTTCAAGTTCTATTTCTTTGCTGAGATATTTTATTATTTCATTTGCTTGAAGAGAATTCATAATTACTTATTGATGAATTTTTGTAATGAATGCCTCAAAACCTTGGCAGATACTTCCAGGAGTTGATTCACGCCTCTGCCGATTGTCTATTATTACTCACAGTGTGGGTTTCCTGCTTGCTACATGACTGAGTTTTGTTGTTGCTGCAGCCTGGCCACTTTGGACATTATGTCATGAAACTTAATTCTATTTGAATCTCTTCCCCGTTAAGAACCAAGCTGTCTCATTTAAAAGATTTAACTGAGGGCTGGAAGAGAAGGCATGTTCTGCTTCCGCTGGGCCCCACTGCCACTAAGAGAGGCTAAAGTAAAGGACTGACTCACTGGTTTTGTTGCTGGGAGCTGACACCAGGGATCCAAACCTTGTGTGCTGCTATCTCATTCCCCTGCGTGATGATCAGGGGCTGGAAGTTTTGTTCCTCTATGGGACCCACCGATTCCAGAATAGGAGGGGAAAAGGACATGGACTCTTTCGTCTTACAGGGCCCTTCCTGTCTCTCTGTGAGTGGAGGCTGAGCTCCCCACTGAAGGCCACCGATGCTATCATGGTGGGGACTGGCATGCAGATTGTTTCCTCTGGGCAAGGAATTAAAGAGCAGCTCCCCACTCAACCCAGCCAACACGGCCTTGGCACAGAAATTGGAGTGATGCCTAGTTCTGCTGGGGGAAATGAAAGGTCTCTTATTCCTCCTCACTTGGCATCACTCAAGGGGAGGGATCAGAGCCCTTTCTGCTCCTGTGAAGCAGAGGGAGACACATGACAGCTAGTGGAAGGCCAGTTCCTGGCTCCAGTCTGTAAAAATGCATGTGTGTGCAGGTGTGAGTTTCTATTGGTACTCTGCTGGAGTAGGGTGGGCATTGCCATGAAAGTTTTCTGTTGGCTGGCTGCCCTGTTCCTGGTTCTTTAGTTAGGACTAACAGTTTTCCTGAAGGTTCTCTGTCTCTGTCTCTGTGTCTCTGTCTCTCTCTGTCTCTGCCTCTCTCTCTCTCTCTCTCTCTCTCTCTCTCTCTCTCTCTCTCTCCACTCCTTTTGAAGTTTCTGGATCAGAAGCTTCAGCAGCACCTGACTGGGCTGTGTAGCCAACAATAAGGAAACCCTAACCCTGCATCCCATGCTCTCCTTTAGTCCCAAAGCCCCCCCCCCCCATCTGCCATGGTTCTCCCACACCTGTCTGTCTTCCTGCATCTAAAGTTCTTCAGTTTTAAGAAGGGCCTGGGGTAAATGGAAGCGCTCAAGTTTACCACAACTGAAACCCAGGTAAACATTTCAATGTGCACTTTTAAAAGTATAATAGGCTTGTGGGGAAGGAAGCACGTGAGCAATATCCTCTTTTGAATCCAGCATCCAGTTTACAGAACCTCCCATGGCCACCAGAAACAGCCCCCACAGGCTCATCTAGTAGCCCTTTTGATCACAAAAGCCCCGCCTAAGGCTATCTATTCTTTGACTTTGTATACAACAGATTAGTTTTGCCTGGGACAGTCACTCCATCTTCCACTAACTAGCAGGATAGTAACTGGTAATCGCTCCTATGGGTTTGTGCTGGGTATGGAGTAGCCGTGTGTTTTCCCTTCTCTACAGGGTGAGTCTAAACACACTACACAGAAAAATTTTTTCCAGCACTAGTTTTTTGGTTCCCTAATGCCATCCTGATACCCAGTGATTCAATCCATTTCTGACACTGATGACTTCTAGTCAGTGTAGAGGGTCTAAAACAGATGTTCTCAACTTATGAGTCTCGACCCTTTTGAGAGTCGAACAACCTCTTCGCCTAAGACCATCAGAAAACACAGATATTTACATTACAATTCATAACCGTAGCAAGATTACAGTTATGAAGTAGCAAAGAAAATAATTTTATGGTTGGGGGTCACCACAACATGAGGAACTGTATTAAAGGGTCTCAGCATTAGGAAGGTTGAGAACCACTGGTCTAGTCTAAGGGCTCAATCCTTCAGGGCTGCCCCGACTTCAAACACTATTGCTGAGTCCTAGGCAGTGGGTACTTCTGATAGGCCAGCTATAAATGTGGGGATCCGCATAACTACATTCCACCCAGGTTCAATATTCATGAGGATGACCCCAGAACTCTGGGAAGCACTCTGTGTTTGCAGGTACACCACCAAGGTTACAACTCAGAAGCAGCTAAATCAGAAGAGATGTCTAGGGGAAAGTGGGACTGAGAAAAGAGTGGCCTGAACTTGCATGCCTGCTTTGAGCATGTGATCCGCCCAGTACTCCCACATACCTGCCAACTACGTGTACTCCAAGCCCTGTCATCTGGCAGTGCTAAATAGACTCCGTTGCATAGACATGATGGGTTAAGCCATCACCATTAGTGGGTGAATGAACTCACTCCATCCTCTCCCTGATTCCTGGAGATCTGAAAGTTCCTATTCTGGAACCAAGACCTGGTCCTTCTTGACTGGACCCCATCCTGATATGGTCTAGAGGCCACCAGTCACCTCACCAGCATGCAGAAGTCATTCTTGTCCTGTGGGAGATTCCAAGGGGTTTAGAGATTCTGTGCCAGGAACCGGAGCCAGGGAGTACAAATGTAATTTTTATTATGTCTCATTGCATTTCTCCACTGAGAGCTACTTGGGATGTCAACTTTGCATCTTTGTGCTGGTTCGTTTTTTTGTTTGTTTGTTTGTTTTTTTGTTTTTGTTTTTGTTTTTCGAGACAGGGTTTCTCTGTGTAGCTTTGCGCCTTTCCTGGAACTCACTTGGTAGCCCAGGCTGGCCTCGAACTCACAGAGATCCGCCTGGCTCTGCCTTCCGAGTGCTGGGATTAAAGGCGTGTGCCACCACCGCCCGGCTTGCTGGTTCGTTTTTATTGTCACCATGACAAAAAACCTAGACATACCTGGGAAGACAGAATCTCCATCGAGGAACTATTTCCATCAGATTGGCCTGTGAGCATGCCCGTGGGCCATTTTCTTGATTGATAATTGAAGTGGGAGGGCCAGCTCACTGTGGGTGATGATAACCCTAGACAGGTAACCATGGGCTGTGTAAAACAAGTAGCTGAGAAAGGCGGAGGGGGGGAGGGAGGGAGCCTCTAGGCAGCTCTCCTCCATGGTCTGTGCTTCAGTTTCTGCAGCCAGGTGTCTACCTTGAGTGCTTTTCCTGGTGTCCCTGGATGATGGATGGCCAAGAGTAAGATAGAATCAACTCTGTCCTCCTCGGGCTGTTTTTGGCCAGTGTATTATTACAGCAGTAGAATGTAAACTAGAACACTGCCTTCCTAGAGGGCAGACAGAATCTCTCTGTTGCGTTGTGAACAGGTTTTCTTCTCAGGCTTCATTATTTCATTTCAGGCCATACTCTAGTAATCTGTCTGATGAAAAAAATTGGCCTTATGCTATCTCCCTGCGCCCCCACCCCCCACCCCCATCCCCCCACCCCCAGCAAATCTGAGAGGTCTCTTGGCTTCTTTGCTCTTAGCAGTCCCCTCTCCCTCTACAAAGCCCAGGTCACCAGACTCCTCTTCACACATAGAGTCAGAAAAGTTCTCCACTGTAAAAGGGACTGAAAAAGAGTCAACTTTCTTTTCCAATGAGCCCTTCTCTAGAGACTCAGCCTTGCTAGCTTTCCTTGTCTCAGTGTCTGTCATATTCAAAAATGGTTTCTGTACTGCACAGCCACTTTCAATATTTTTAGTGAGACTGTCATGAACCACGGCCTCCCCTGCAGAAGATAATCCTACTACTGCTTCACCTGCTCCAGAAGGCTTGGTCCATTAGAACACACATATTCGAGGGTGGTTAATATTTAATCAAGGAGACACAAAGAGGCAGACGCCAAACCAGGTTTATTTATAAAATCTGGTGCAAAGAAAATCTCTACCCAACGAAGTCTAACAGCACATTACAGGTCTGTGGTACAAAAAAGCGAGAGTCTTTCCAGGAATTCAAGGGTGGTTTAAACACACCGCAGTAGTCAGTAACAAGAATGCATTCCTCTAGTTTGATAATAAAGACCACCATGAAGCCAATGTCTAAGTCTGAACAGAACCTCCAACCAAACAGGAACATATGGACACTCCCTTCCTTTGGGAAGGCAGAAGTTGGCACTCTCCTGAACTTGATCAAAAACAAGGGTTCCCACATACACACACTTTTGCAACCATGAGTCAAAGAACTCAAAGTTTTAAAATTCTTCAAACACTGGCACACTGAAGTTTTATTAAAGAAATACATGAGGTATTAAAAAAATCACTCATTAATGCCATGATAATGACCTCCCTGGCACGCCCAGGGGTGTGCCTCCATCTTCCAAAGATTCTCAGTCCCCTCCGAGGGACAGCAAACGTTAATTCCTCCACAAACGCTTCCTCCCTGTGAGTGGTTTATCTCAGATATTTTGTCCCAGTAACAGAACCTGACCAGGAGAGGCCGTTTACAAAATTAACTTACCAAATGAAGCTCTTTCTCTCTGTAAGATGAATAAAAAATAACCTAGACAGTATAATGGTTCTCATTTCCCAAACAATAAATATTAATATATAAAGGCATAAATATAATAAGCAATGTGAAAGAGCCACATGAGAAAAGTTTTAAGTGGGTAGAGCATGAATGAAAGCCAGATGAATGGAAAGACACGTCCTTTTTATTTCATTAAAAATACAGCATTGTAAATACTAACAATGTCAAAAATACACTAACAGTTTAACACAATTTCAACAAAACAATGACGCGGCTCCCTTACAGTGGACAATGGGGCTTTGATCTTTTGTTGTTACTTCTTGAAACAATTGCAAACTGTAGCAAGAATCTTAAAAGTTCTTACTAATAAAATCAAACCTGGAGCCAGGTATTGGGTTGAACACTGGGTGATCAGAGAGACAGAACTAGCCACAGCTAACCTCACCTGGCCAACTTCTCAGCTGATCTTGTTTCCTCAGACTGGAAGCCTCTGTGTCCTCACATCCGAATGGCTCTCAGCTGAACTGCTGCTAGAAGCCTGAAAGCTTAACCAGCCAAATGCTTAACGAGCCAAATGCTTCTAGTTTCTGGTCCTCATGCCTTATATACCTTTCTGCTTTCTACCATCACTCCCTGGGATTAAAGGCTCAATTTCTGGGATTAAAGGTGTGGGTCACCATGCTTTGCTGTATCCTTAAACACATGGATTTCTGCCTCTGGAATGCTAGGATTAAAGGCGTGTGCTACCACTGCCTATCCTCTATGTTTAATATTGTGGCTGTTCTGTCTCTGACCCCAGATAAGTTTATTAGAGTGCACAATAATTTGGGGAACACAATACCACCATAGCAAACTGTCTGGAATTTAGAAGTAAACTTCAAAGAACTCTTACCTGAACCAGGCAAAGAGATTGAAGTATCGAGACCAATCGCCCTTGAGTGGCCTAATGTGCTCTCTGTGCGTCCTGATGATGCTCATGATACTATAGAGAAAGCTGTTAAAATGAAGATGTAGTTGCTATTATGAACCCTGAATGAAACAAAATTAAACAGAGCTGGACAGTGATGAAGGGTGTGCCCTTGTGTGCCTGCTAGTGATAACAACAATTCTCTCAGGAACCTCTGCTAGAAACACTTGCCCAGAGACCACTGCTATCACCCCAGAGAACTCTTCTGCAAGGATGTGTCAAATGACTGCCTAACCTTGGGCTGGGCTTTCTTTTGTTATTGGCCCATGAGTCTCCTTGTTATGCCTCTCCTTGTTAGGCCAAGGAATATGGTTTCAAAACAACCCACATGATCTCCATTTTGACTGTGAAAGTTACCCTGTGTGCCGTCTCCTTTGAATATGCCATGGTCCCCCAGCATATCTGGCTCATGCTCATGTGTCCTCTTTCTGAATTTCTAGAAACCACTCTTTAGAGTTCCTTTACCAACGCAGAGGTTGGTGAAGGTTGGTTGCCATAGCAGAGTTGACGTTTTAAATGAGCACCAACTAATCCTCACATTCTATTTAAGAGCCATCAACTGGGACTAGGAAGATGGCTCAGCAATTACTAGTGCTTCCTGCCCTTCCAGGGGACCCAGGTTTGGTTCCCAGCATCCACATCAGGCAGTATCACCTGTAACTGCATCTTTTGGGGCATCTGACACCCTCTCCTGGCTTCTGCAGGCACCACACTCACATACAGACCTACACACATTCATAATTAAAAATAAAATACTTTTAAAAAGAGTCACCAATTGTCCCAATAATATCATATAAGGTATAGTATAGAAACTACACCTAGTGTAGAAACATTCTGTGCTTAATTATCATGTCCTGTCCATCTCCTTCACCATGACCCCACTCCTAATGCTGTCCTTGACGGCCTTGGTATCTTGAAGATTGGAGATTTCTTTTTGGTTTGTTTGATAATTCCTCATCATTAGATTTAGATTATGCACTTCGCACATGAATATTCCAGACGTAATGCTGTCCTCTTACTGCATCTTTTTTCTTATTTTATATTAATTAATTGTGGGGGGTGGGGGGAGTGTGTGAGGGAAGCAGGTATTCTACTGTGTACATATGGAAGTCAGAGCACAACTACCAGACTTGGTTCTCTGCTCCCACCATATGAATTCCAGAGGTCAGACTCGGGTCCAGGCTTGGCAGCCAGTGGCTTTACCTACTGAGCCATTTAGTTGGCCTCCCCCTTACTGCATCTTTTTGGGTGGTGCACGATTTGAACTTGCCCTGGTGTTGATGATACTCACTGCTCTGCCTTAACTAATGTGCTATTCCCAGGCTTCCGTGGTAGTTACTCTTTTCTCTTTGTAATGAACATGTATTTTAAACTACATAAATATTCCATTCCTCATCAAACAGTAGTTTATTCGTGAATTTATTTGTATACATAGTAACTCATACACTCTTCTTTTATCCTAATTGGTAATCTGCAACAATCATTTTTATCTGGTTTCCAGTTTGGCCTTTGGTCTCCCCCTCAAGCTGGTTTTCACATTGTTTGCAAAGGCCTTCATTATTATCTGAATCCTTCCTTGTTTCTTAGCAACAAGCCCCAGCTTCATCACTTCTCCAAAAGTCTTTTCATGGAAACATATGGAGAATAGCCTCCAAGGATACCCATTAAAGACTGCAGACTTGTGTCGGGGCATAATAATGGGACTGTCATGTAATCACGACAGAGGGAATTTTCTTGAGATGGGCATTCACTTTGGGTGATCAAGGTGTGCTTTGTACTCAGGGTAACTATGAGAATCCTAGGTTAAAGAAGGATGCTGAAGAGTCAGAGACTGGGAAAGAGAAGTGAGGATGGAAGCCAGGGTCAGAGTGATGGCAAGGCAGGGATGAGAAGTTACCCACCCAAAGGCTGAGGGTGACAAACCGGAGCTGGGTTAGGAGAGAACAAGGCTTCTCCACTGGAACCTCAGAAAGACTCCGGTCTTAGGGCCTTCCCAATACCTTGACTTTCAGTCAGGTGGGATCCATTTTGGACTTCTAACCTCTACACCTGTAAATGATAAGTGTTGTTTGGAGCCACTAAATATGTGGTGATTCGTCACGGCAACAATAGGAAATTAACATGGAGTGGGTGTAGCGGTCAAGAATGGTCACAAGATGGGCTTTCTGTTATGAGTGTCATTGCCTTGTACCTTCTTAGGGAACAGAGCTGGGTATGCTCAACACACACACACACACACACACACACACACACGTACAATCATGTTATGGTAGTTTGAAAGTAACTGGTCCCCATAATCACTTAGGGAGTGGCACTATTAGTAGGTATGGCTTTGTTGAAGGAAGTGTGTCACTGTGGGGTGGACTTTGAGGTCTCCTATGCTCAAGCTAGGCCTAGTTCAGACCACTTCCTGTTGCCTGTAGGTCAAGATGTAGGAATCTCAATTTCTTCTCCAGCACCATGTCTGCCTGCATGCCACCATGTCATACCATGATGATAATGGAGTGGACCTCTGGAAACATAAGCCATCCCAATTAAATGTTTTTCCTTTATAAGAGTTGCTGCGGTCATAGCATCTCTGCACAGCAACAGAAACCCTAACTAAGCCAGCACTCAGAAGGCAGAGGCAGGCAGATCTCTGTGAGCTCAAGGTCAGCCTGGGCTACAGAGTGAGTTCCAGGAAAGGCGCGAAAGCTACACAGAGAAACCCTGTCTGGAAAAACAAAAACAAGAAAACAAAAACAAAAGAAAGGAAAGAAAAATCCATAAACATGAAAGCTGGTTCTTTGAAAACAATCAATAATAAGAATATATATAGAGTCTGATGAACCAAGGAAAAAAGAGAGAAAGAGAACTTGCAAATTATCAACACCAGAAACCAAAGAGGTTTCATCACTACTCATCCCTTGGACATTCAATGCATAATAAGAAAAAGGTTAGAACAAAACCCCAAATTTTCTACACCCTTGAGTTTAATAATTAACCTGAAATTAGCAAAATTCATATAATAAGAAATAGATAACCTAAATAGCCTCATGTCTATCTATCTATCTATCTGTCTGTATATGTACACACACACACACACACACACACACACACACACACACACACACACACACGTAAAATAAAAGAATTCAATGTCTCCAAAAAAGAAAATCCCCGCTCAGTGGGTTCAACTGGCACATTCTCCCAGCACCTGGGCAGAGCAGTGCCAGCCCTGCAGTCTTCCTCAGAAATAAAACAGACTAGAAGATTCCCCATGTGGTTCCATAGGCCAGCACTGCCCCTAAAATACCAACTTCAGACAAACACAATTTAAGAAAAGAACATGTCAGATCAGTGTCCATGTCTTTACGAACATGAATGTAGAAAGCAGCAAGAAATCACCAAGCCAAACCCAGTGACTCATAAAAAGAACCGTATGCCAGGCGGTGGTGGCGCACGCCTTTAATCCCAGCACTCGGGAGGCAGAGGCAGGCGGATCTCTGTGAGTTCGAGGCCAGCCTGGTCTCCCAAGTGAGTTCCAGGAAAGGCGCAAAGCTACACAGAGAAACCCTGTCTCGAAAAACCAAAAAATAAATAAATAAATAAATAAAAATTAAAAAAAAGAACCGTAGGCCACAACCAACTAATCCAAACACCTAGGGCTAATTCAGCACTCGAAAACTCAGTGGAACCTACTATGCAAATAGACAGGAGAACATTTACAGTGTGCCAACGGAGGCAAAAGTCTTCTTTAAAAAGTCAACAGCCATTTGGGATTTGAAAACGGAAAAGCAAAATTGGTTCAGCCACCTAGGGATCTTCCATGTGATAAAGAATGTCAGCACTAGACTGGATGTGAAGAAACTGGACTGTGTTCTTCCTAAGACTCAGAGCAAAGCCAGCGTCTCTTCTCGGCATTCCTACTCAGTGTTGAACCCGAAGTCATGGCTGCTCTAATAAGAAAAAGAAAAAGGAACAAAATGCATATACACCATGAAGGAAGAAATGCAAGTGCCACCATTCCCAGCGGCATGATTGTCTGTGAAGAAAACCTCAGATTATTTACTGAAAAAAAAAAAAGAAGAAGAAGAAGAAGAAGAAGAGGAGGAGGAGGAGGAGGAGGAGGAGGAGGAGGAGGAAAGAAGGGGGGAAAAACCCTGAAACTAGGAAACAAGTACAGTGAGGTCACAGGACTAAGTGCAAAGGTTAATTGCCAGCCTGTATACCAGCAATGATACTGAAATTTGAGATCCAAAAAACTGGGGGTGGAGGGAACCTCTCAACAGTGTGTTTGGGTCTTCCAGTATTGATACTGTGTGTTAAAATCTAACTTTCACTGTATAGTCCAAGGTCTGGTGGATGCCTCTGTATCCCTGAAGTCTGATGATGTGGCTCATGGTACTGGGCAAACAAAATGAACTTGCCTGAACCCTCTTCCCACACACAGGATCCCTATATTTTCCCCATCACCCCCAGGAATTCAGAAGGAGGGTGTGTTCACCTCCACCCTTTGGCTGCCAATGGAAACTAACCCACGCCTGGGTCAAAGGGCAGAGTAGCGGGAGAGGGACCTTCAGGGCAGTGAAACTGGGGAGAAGATGTCAAGGCTGACGGAGCTCTCTGCTCCATCGTCACATTTCCTTTATTCTGAGTCTACTCTGAGTACTCTGACATTTCAGGGATGCGTTGAGAACAGCCCCCATCTTACAACGCCACATTCCATCTGTGGCTTGATGATTTGTACTCTGAACTTTAGCTGTAAATTCCACTCCTACGCCACCGTTGACTTCCCAATAGTCCTTAACAGCGATCCGTACTCCTGCCTCAGCCCACATTGACTGGTGGCTAGGACTTTTGCAGAAGTTTGCCAACTGGCCCATCTGCATCCACTTGATCTCCCTCTCAGGCGATTACCGTCTCAGAATCCAGACAAGTCCTCCAAGAACACTGCCTTCCCCCGCTCAGCTCCCTGCACTGGTTCCTCATTCCATTCAGAACAAAATGATAGCAATGGTATGCAAAGCCCTCCACCATCTCTCTCCAATCTCTGTCACTGCTCTGACCTCATGCATCACGCTTTTAGTAGAAGTCGCTCATGAAATACCATGGGAAGAAGACTCAGGGGAAGGGGATCGCCTGGTGGATCACACTTTGATGTGATTAATGGTTAATTTTGATTGTCAGCTTGATAGTCTCCAGAATCACCATGGAGCCAAAACTGTGGACATGTCTGTGGGTGAGTTTCTAGATTGGGTTAGCAGAGGTGGGAAGGCTCACACCGAAAGTGGGATCTGGGCCATCATTCCATGGCCTAGGATCCTGGCCTGAACAAAAAGGAGAAAGTTGAGTTGCATCATTCTCTTCCTGGTTTCTGAGTGTGGACACCATGTGACCAGCCCCTTCACATGCCTGCCTCCAGGACTTCCCTGATTGACTGTACTCTTTAAACTGGGAGCCAAACAAACCTTCCAGCCAAGTATTTTGTTAAAGCAAAAAGACAAGTAATGAATACAGCTGGTCAGACCTGGCTAGGCAAACAATGCTTTGCTTGAGTTAGATAAGAGTATGGGTATTCTCCCAGCCCCAGCTGGAGGGAAGCTCTACTCCTCCCCTTGACTACACATGGACACACACACACACACACACACACACACACACACACACACACACACCCTTGAGGCAGGACAGGCCTTGGCTGCTGACCCTCCCTCCAATGCACCACACCTTTGTCTTTGCTGAGGATGGCCCAGTAGAAACTTGTGCTGTGGCACCGTGGTTAAGCTCCAGCTCCATCATGTAATTTTGGACAAACTGTCCTCTTTCTTAGAGCTACAAGATGAGCAATGGGGACTATTTCATGTCTCAGTGTCTTTCTGGCTCTGACCTTGGAGAAATGCGCACTCCATCTCTAAAGAGCATGTCTCAGCTCCTGAGACTGGTGCTGGTGGATGGCTCTACCACCAGCATTTGTTGGGGTCATGATGTGGTCTCCTGGAAGAGCTGGTATTGTAGGACACAGGATATATTGCACAGTGAGGTGCCGCCTCCCCGGGCTTCTCAAACACACTGTGCACATGAGTCACACACAGATTCTGAGGAGCAGATCTGGGAGGAGCCTGAGACCTTTGCTATCAACTCTGCTTCTCTATGGGTTTTGTCAGTCACCTCATCAAGAGAAGCAGAAGAGGAGGAAAGGTTAGTGCAATGCTCCTCAAGTCCCCAGAGGAGCAAGAGGCCAAAAGAGTGGGAAGGGAAGGGAGGGACAATCCTAGGAGGTTACTCAGTGGATAAAGTGCGTTTGGATCAAGCATGCAGACTTGAGTTTGGATCCCCAGCACCCACAAAAAAGGTGGGCACAGCAGTATGTACCTACGATCCCAGTGCTGGGGAAGTTGAGACAGGTAGACTTCTTGAGCTTACTAGCCAGCCAGCCCAGCCTACTTGGCAAGCTCTGGTTTCTCTCATTCTCTCTCTCTCTCTCTCTCTCTCTCTCTCTCTCTCTCTCTCTCTCTCTCTCTCTCTCTCCCCCTCCTCCCCCCCCCCCTCTCTCTCTCTCTCTCTCTCACACACACACAGGCAATCTCAGTTCCTCATCCCCGTGGAAAGCTATCTGCCTCTATACTCTGCCTGATTATGTGTATCCCACTTGGGGAAGTTAATGGACATTCCCAGCATGGATGGAACTCTGCCTAGACAGGCACACTGTTCTCACTCTGCAACACAGCCCAATCCCACAAAACTTTATACATGTGAAATTGTTCCAGGCTTGCATTTTCCAATACAGTGGTCGCTGGCAACCCAGGAACATGCAGATGCACACCCCTAAATTATCCAGGTTAATGCAAGGGTTAAAGGTAACATATCTGTAAAAGTCCTGGCATTGTGCATAGTTCATCTGTGGTGCCCCTAAAACAAACAGTTATTTTATTATGTGTGCTTTGCCAACTGCAGGGACTGAAGGGCACCTCCACCCCAAACCTGGGAGTGGGAAGTGGGTCACAAGCAGGGCTGGAGTGAGCCCTAAATTGTAATCTCTGAAGGATGACTGTGTTGAGGGGATGGTGGCTTTTTCAGAAAACCAGTTTCCCACCACAGCCCACACGGACCCATTCATCTTCTGTGAAAGCCAACCTAGAAGAATCTGAGACCCAGCAACCCAGCTAATTAGATGGTGAAGCCTGAGGCACCATGAAGGGACAGCATGGTAGCTGTACCCGAGTCCGTGGCATTGCTACAGAGAAGAGAGGAGCAGGGCCAGCTGGGAAGCTCTACTGCACTACCCCAGGCGCTAAGGCTGAGCACTCAGTTTAAAGCAGAGAGAGAAGTGATGGAGGTAGGGGAAGACACAGAGGAGCATGGCAGGACTCAGGAGCCAGACAGACCTGGGAGCTGCACTGGGTAGTTCTGAACTAGGACCCCACTGAGATAGTGCTTTCAGCTAACCCCACCCCCTCAGGTGGCCCCTCAGTGTCTTGGCAGCGGTCAGTCGAAGCCTTTTCCAGCTCGCTCCGGCGCTGGGGGTGGAGCGGCTCAGCACAGAGGGAGGCTTTAATACAGTTTGCAGGAAACTGCCAAGGTGGGCGGCCACCAGCACTCAGGGAACAAGGCCACTGAGTTAATCCTTCCTCCCCCATATTCCCAGGCCAACAGAGGTGACATTGTGCCTCATTTTTATGAGATGGAAAAGGTTCGCCTGACTCCTTGGAGACCTGCTTGTTGGTGGTGATGTGGGGGGCGGGGGGTGTCAAAGCTGCTGAGAGGAAAGTTGGGGGCTGCCAAGCCCCACTGCATCTGGGGGTTGCCCTGTGAGACCCCAGCTCCCTCAGGGCAAGGGTGGGTTTCAGTGAGGCAGGAGAGCAGGGTTCAGAGACCTACATTTGGACAACCACCCAGCAGCCCTCAGAGGCAAGGAGCGCTGAGGTCTATCTATGCCTTGGTCAGATGGCTATAGAATTGTCTCGTGAGTCCACAGAGTCTGGGAATTAGCAGAAATCAGATGCACAAGTATGAGCTTGCTTCCAGAGGGAAACACTTCCGTTTCTATCATCAGCATAAGATTTACAGCACAGAACTGCAGGCACTGATTCACAAGTGAGGGCTCTCTGCCACATCCATGTGTCTGAGGACCAGAACTAGCTACTAATGTGGCCACTTTGGAAAGCTGTCACCAGCCCGTAATGCCTCGTGTCCCTACTTGAGTGTCATGTGTCTACTCTCAGATATGCACACAGGTACAAATGAATAATTAGGGGGTGGAGAGAAGGTTCAGTGGGTCAGAATTCTTGACACACAATCATGAGGACCTGAGTTCTGTAAGCCCGGCATTGTAGGCAGCGGAGGCAGGAGGGCTGTTGGGGTTTGGTGGCTGACAGCATAGATCCAGGCCCAGCAAGAGACCCTGTCTCAAGGAATCAGGACAGGAAATGAGAGCAGAACACCCAAGGTCTTCCTCTGTCCTCTGAGAGCATCTTCTCTCACACATGGGTATACACTACACTGCCCCCCCCACACACACACACACAATGGGGAAACACAAGAATGTTCTAACACTTTCTCCAGAATAGTCTAAAACTTGAAGCTGTACCATTGCTCACCCACCAATGCATGCTCACCCACCAATGCATTGGCTTTGGAATCTTCACACAATGAAATACCATACAGCAGTGAAAATGAACCACATGTCATTGGAGGCAGTCACACTGAAGAATATGATAGATATGACTGAGTGACAGAAACCAGACACAAAAGATGACATGAATGTACGATTCCATCCATGTGAGACTTGGTTGGCAGAAGTGATAGGAATTCTAGCCACACCCCCATGGTCGCGCATGCCCCTGATGCTCTGCTTGGTCACGTAATCAATCGCTCATGGCGTGACCATGTGATCTATGCGCATGTGTGGAGTAGCCACGTGGGCCTGTGTGCGCATGTGCGGGGTGGCCCTTAAAAAAGCAGGCCCCATGTCTCCCCGCCCCCCCTTCTCCCACACGTGTCCTTCAGCAGGCCTGATCACATCTGTCCCTTTCTCCTTGTCTTAATAAAACTCTTGTTAGTGGATTCTGTCATGTTTTGTGACTTCCTCGAAGGGTAAGAGCGCTGCTAAAAACCATCAAGAAGCCCCAGCCTTGCCTATGAAGTCAGGAGGGAGATTACAAGGGTGGGAATGGGGGAGTGGGCGGCCTCTGTGTATGTGTTGCATATTTAGGGTGGGTCAAGCAGGTAGGTTCAGTCTGAGGCACTGGGCCAGACTGTCTCCGGGCTCTGTGTATTCCTCTGTCCAAACGTCACAGTTAGACAATGAACAGAAAGCAGCTGTAATGTCTTCAATAAGATCTACTTGTGTCAAGGGGCTGGGGAGATGGTTCCTTGGAAGTACTTATTCTGCAAGCTTAAGGACCTGAGTTCAGATCCCCAGCATTCACAACAAAAGTTGAGAACAGCACCATGTGTCTGGAAGCCCAGAGCTAGGGAAGCAGAGACATATTCCTGGAGCTCAATAGCCAGCTCCTGGTTCCATGAGAGACCCTGTCTCCAAAGCCAAGGTGCAGAACAATTGAAGATGCTTACATGTGTGCTCACATGTACTCATTTGCATGTGCACTAAACCCACATAAACATCTACACACATGTTGCACATATGTGCACACATATATACATGTGCATACCTTCACACATCAGAATGGCAGAGGGGACTATTTCCAAGCTGACTGCAGATTTTGCATTCAGGGTGTCTCAAGAGCCCTGCTTCTCCTTCCTGCCCAGGGTGGTGTGTCCACCATCTTCCTGGAGCCCAGCAAGGGCAAACAGCCATCTTGTCTTACATACTGGTGCCTGCCTGTGAGCAGGTGATTTGATTTGGCTCCTGAAAAATGTGTGGCTAATGCAGGCTCTCAGCAGAATGTGGGAAAAATGGGACCCGGAGCCCTGTGTGAGGCAGCTCCCAGCCCAGCCCCCTCAGGGGTCTGCAGACAGGAAGCTCCTCAGATTGCAGTGGAGGGAGGGCCAGGGTCACAGCAGAGGCCCAACTGCAGTCACAGCTGGCAAAGTACTTTCTACACGGTTCCCCAACAGCCCTTGTGCTCAGGTGCTGGCCGGGTGTTGCAGATAACCATCATAAAAATATTATTATCTACTAAAACAGCACATTTTTATTCTCCTAATGGGGAGTAGTTCCCCCCCCCCCAACTTTGCCCTAATGGGGAAAGTTCAGCACAGAGAGATGGATCACAGAAAGAAGAGGGCTGGGAGTGCATCATCAGGCCCAGGTGAGGTTCAGTTGCGAGGCAGGAGCCTGGAAGCTCCTTCCCTTCTGGATTTCAGGCTCCACATGCTCTGTTGTCTCTGTGCCTGAAGAGAGTGAGGGAACTGTCACTACCATTCCTGAGCAGAACTTGCTGCACCCCTGCCCCCTCCATCCCCACCAAGCTTCCCTCTCCCTGGTAGGCAGGGGTTCAGTGTGTAGTTACAGTCTGAAAGGCTCCCATGGAGGACCCTTCATGTAAGTGACAAATGTTTTGTGCAGATTTATCTGCCGACTGGAGTGGGGGTGGGGGCTGGAAGCTGCTAGTCTAGAAAGACAGATCTCAAGTGGCTGTCCCCTGAGTGTATGGGCAGGGGTGAGGGAGGGACAGATGGGAAGGCCAGGCTCAAGCTAAAGGTGGTAGTCCAGGGCCTGGCCTCCCAGTTCAGGTCACAAGTATCCCCCACAAGCTGGTCACAGCCAAGGGCATGGTGGGGGGGGTGAGGGATGCTAGCCCGTGATATGAAGGTGCTAACCTGTGATATGAAGGGAGAGAGCAGTGGGGGAAGGGAAGAGAGAGATGCACAGGAGGAAGAATGGAGGGAGGGAGAGAAAGGACTAGAAGATGGGATGGAAGGAGGGAACATGAGCTGGACCCCAGAAACAGAAGGTGGGGAAGGAGGAAATGACTGTTCACTGAGAGCTTACTGCCTGCCAAGGTGGCTCTGAGGCCTCCACCTGCCTTGATTTGCTTGATCCCCTCAACTGGAATCCAAGGAGGTAAGGCTGCCTGTTCCACTAAGCACTTAGATGCTGGGATTCACAGTCAAGAAGTTCAGAAAGGTTGTGTAAGGTGCTTAAAGTTACACAGCAGGTCAGCGAATACCTCAGGTTTTGAACCCAGGCCTGTTGGATGTCAAGCTATGTTCTTGGCTTCCCAGAATTCTCCCCAAGCCTCTGCAAGGAATGGCCCACTCTCCTCACCTGAGCAAGGGAATGGCATTGCCACAGCCAAACCGGGGAGCTGCACTCATCCTCTTTACATGAGGAAATGGAGGCACAGAAGAAAGGGGGCAGGTTATTCAAGCCCATGGCCAAAGCTAAGGCTCCTACCATGCCCAGGAGAAGCAGCTGCCATCACTGTGCCAATTCCCAGAAATTCATCGAGAACCAAGGAATCTGGGACACTGGTTGGTCCTGCCCCGTCCTCACACTGTTTCTCTCTAGAGGTCAGGTCTCAGGCATGACCAGTTGCTAGGGTCCAGGTCTGTGTGGCTCTTACATCAGCAGATCCCTTGTACACTCTCTCAGTTGGCTTTCAACCAATGGAGTGCTGGGGAAAAGGCGACCCCCATTCCAGATAAGGTTCCCTGATCCAGAGGGGGTCATGAAGGTGCTGCTCCACTGCACTGACCCATTTAGGGGTGCTGTCTGGTTCATAAAACCTACACTGGTCACCAGGGCCCAGCTAAGGTCCAGTATAGAAGGAGGAAATGGTGCATCACCTGGTTATAACCCAGCAGTGTTAGAATCCCAGGCAAGATGTCTTCGGCAGCCGCTCTCAGGAAGTGGCCAACCCTCCTCCAGGCTGTGGAAAGCTGTTACTGTGGGCAGTCCATCGGTGGAGGCAAACCCTGAGCCAAATGAAGCTCCACAGCCGGGCTCAGGGCTTTTGGGGGGCCTTGATGTGCTGGTCTGTCGACAAAAAAGCCAAAGCACGGCATTTTCTATCTGTACTTGACCATGCCAAACCCTTGGAGAAGAAGTCAGGAGAGTGATGACTGGGGTCGCCCTGGGTATGCACAACTGTGACTCTTCTGAGGAAGACAAAGCCTTTAAATCAGCACTTAATTGATGGCACCGGGGCAGGTGACAAACGGGGATGTATTTTACCAAACAAGGGTACTGGGACCCAGGTGTTTCAGTTTCTTGTAATAACGAATGTGTGTGTCTAAAGCCAGTGGAGTTAGGATCCTGTCACTTGCAGCTGACAGAATTAACTGTCTAACCGCGGTAGTTTAAAAGCACAGCTGTTCACAGAAGGATTCCGTTACTCAACAAATCGGTCTCCGCACACATTATTCATTCAAGAAAGCTCAGACAGGGGTAGATCGTGTGTGTGTAACCTGCAGAGGTGAGGCTGACAGGTACTGTTGTGCAGGTTGAGAACTGTCCATCTCCTGCAGGGGATTCTTCACATGCTACAGCCCCGTGGGTTACACAGTGTATTGGCCTTGAGCACAGTGGTTTCCTCAACCTGGGGGTCACGGCCCTTCAGACAACTCTCTTTCTCTAGAAATATTTACATTACAATTCCTAACCATGGCAAAATTATGGTTATGAAGTAGCAGCGAAAATAATTTTATGATTGGGGGGTCACCACAACATGAGGAGCTGTTTCAAGGGTCTCAGCGTTGGGAAGGTTGAGAACCACTGCTTGAGGACTATGTAAGTCATCTCCAATCCCAATACTTGCAGCACTTACCCCCCTTTATCATTGCCTAGCACTGGAATGGCTGGGATTTGCTTTCATCCTGGTTGGTTGGAGGTCCTTTACAGATCAACACAGCCTCTTCTTTCTCGAGAGGCACTGCCAGATTGTGTCTTCAGCTATAAAGTGGCTATAGGGAAAATCATAGAAGAAGGTGTGTGGTACAAGAGGAGGTGCCCTGAGAACCCAAACTCAGCTCCCAGGGGACACAGCCATTGTTTGGGTACATCTCATGGGCTCTGTTCCCCCAGGATGGCTTATAGAACTTCTGGCCCCAGGGAAAGAAAGGTCAGTGTCCTCTTGTCTAGGTGTCTGGAATGTGGAAGATCTGTCTGTCCTCTGGGCCACTCACACCCATGACCAGAAGTCTAGGAAGATGTTCTCTGCTTATAGGGTACCCCTTTCCTCAGAGAATCTAGGCCATTGTCTTCATCTCCACTGCTTTCCCCATGGGTAGAAGCGAGGATAAATGCCAGGAGACATTGATGACCAGCCTAGGTTGTCACTACCTCCAGATTTCAGAGTTCTTGGCTCCAAGGGGCCCAGCCTGCCTGACTCCCCACTGGACAGAAGGGAATGCTCCACTCCGGTCACAGCAGCTAGTGCTCATCTTCCTCTTTATGGGGACACTGCCTGCCCACCCCATGACTCAAAGGCTTCCAGCCTATAGAGCTATTGAAGTCCCAGGTGCCTGAAGTCCTGCTTTGCATGTCTCCTTCCTCAGCTGTCCCCTCTCCAAACCCCCATCCCAGGTAAAGAGTGAGCTGCACTCTTGAATATATTCAGTTTAATATAATGTGTTTAATATAATACATTTTAAAATATAAACATAAAATATAAAAGCAAAAGATAATCTAAACAGGAAGAAAATGCCTTCCTGTGTTATTTACAACAGACCTCTTACAATCTAATGACCTCCGCCATTCTACCCACCCAGAAATGCAACGTAGCAGATGTTCTATGAAGACCAATGAGGTGCCCAAGCTGTGGGCTCCTTCCTTTGCTGGCCTTGACTAAATAATTCATCTGCATGCTGATTTGTTCAGCTACACTTGTGTAACTGCAGGCTGGCCCACACAGTGTACCAGTGAGCACAGAATCTCTGCCCACTCTGCTCTGGACCCCAGACAGAGTATTCCAAGACTCACCCACAGTGGGCCTCTCCCAAGCAGCCAGCCCTCACTGCCTGCCGCAACCCAACAGGCACTCTCAGACTGAGGCCCAGAACCTAGATCTTTCTTCTCAGCACAGCTGGCTGAAAAGAAGTAAAACTAGTCTCTCACTGTTCCCAGCAAAGCCTGACCTCCGCCATCCACTCATGGCCATGAGGGTGGCCAGGACAAGCTCTGGATGGAAGCAGCCTGGACACGTCATTTTAGACCTACGGAAGGTTTGAAAGATTCCACTTGTACCCAGGTCCCTCTTTCTCAGGTGAACTCGATCACCCGCGATGGCCCAGTGCCTCCGTGCTCACCAATCTTCTCCCCACAAGCCATCCATAGCTTCCTGGTCCCACACGATCTGCTTGCAACCAAAAACTACCGTGCCACTTACCCACCAGGCAATCCTGCCTTTCTTCTCTCAAGGACACTTTTGCTATAGTCATATCACCAATCTCTCTCTTCCTAAATTCCTACCAGGCATAGCTATGCCCATAACATGATGGCATGATGGCTCAGAGCCATTTCATAGAGGTTTGACTCCCAGCTTGGCCCCTAGTTGCTGGGTAACCTTAGACAAGTTACTTAACTTCTCTGTGTCTCATTTTCCTCATCTGGTAATAGATGAATGAAATACTAACTGCTTTACAATGTCCCTGATGAACTGAGCTAATATGGGAGGGATCTAAATCAATTTTTGTCCAAAACTGCTTCCTTAACTTGGAAACAGAATTCCCACTCAGAAACAGCTGCTTTCCGGAGTCCTTCCTAGTGAACCAATGCCTCAGACACAGAAGGCAGCCACAAATCCTGTGCTCCCAGCCCAGATCAATTCTATGAAAGGCATTTGCTCTTACCAAGGGATGTACACAGGTACACAAGTATATATGCATGTGCATGCATATATGTCTATATGTATTCTTGCACTTATGTGCAAGTGTGCATATAAAGTGGGATTTGAGCTACATATAGATTTATATCAAAAAGAAATATTAATAAGTAAGAACTTGCCCACTAGCCAGGAGCATGGGGCTGTCAGGGACTGTGCCTGTTACTACAAATACTGTCCCTGGTCACTTGGGGTGGTGAGCATTGCCTCAGAGCAGAGAAGTGGACTGGCAGCGTCTCTAGAGTGTGAGGGGCACCAAGACTTTCTCCCACCTTCTCCAGTTCTGTGACCATGTGAAGATGTGGGCAAGAGGAGACATGGTCGCCCAGGCATGGGTGCCTCCATGGGCCAAGGCATTGGGGGGGCACTGTAGCGGCTGCTCGGTACTGAGTCATTGTCATGCGGTGCCTTTGTGACCAGGCAGCCCTGCTTTATAACCTTGGCTGCTCCTACACTAGCTCTGTACCCAGGTCTCGGGGTAACCTATCTGTGCAGTGACAAGTCATGCCGGCCACATGGAGTGGTCCAGAGAGATCGGCACAGCAGTGACTAATGTGCAGAACTCTGGGCAATGAGCAGAGGAAGTCAGCCTATCACACTGGCATCCGAGAAACCCCTAGACTAGAAACCCTAGGTTCCTGCTCAGACCAGAGCTCCTGTCGTCTTGCCAGCAATTTCAGAGGCATAGGTGTAAGACAAATCTTAAAAGGATGTATTAAATAAAAAAAAAAAAAAACCTCAGTGCCAGCTATTGGGGTAAATTCTGAAAGAGCAGAGAGACAGAACAAGCCACAGCCAACCTCACCTCACCAACTCCTCAGCTGATCCTGTTTCCACGAATCCTTAGACTGAAAACTTCTGAGTCTTCACCAGAATGGATCTCAGCTGAACTGCTGCTAAAAGCCTAAAAGCTTAAAAGCCTCTAGTTCCTGATCCTCACGCCTTATACGCCTTTCTGCTTCCTGCCATCACTTCCTAGGACTAAAGGCATATGTCTTCCCCAAGCAAGACATGAAACCTCAAGTGCTGGGATTAAAGGTGTGTGTCACCATGTCTGGCTGTTTCCAGTATGGCCTTGAACTCACAGAGAGGATCTCTGTCTCCCAAATGCTAGGATTAAAGGCATGTGCTACTACTGCCTAACCTCTGTGTTTAATATAGTGGCTGTTCTGTTCTCTCATCCCCAGATAAGTTTATTGGGGTGCACAATATATCAACCACACACAGGGCCAGGGGTTCCTCTGTAGCATGAGAATTTTTTTTTTATTTCACGTTTTTTACTTGAAAAAAAAATCTAAACACATAAGTGAGATATTGTGTTGTCCTCAGATAGGACTAAAGCTTTGTGTCTGGGTTTACCTAACACTTTTTTTTTTTCCCACAAAAGGAAGCCCAAATGATTTCACAGGCTGCTGTACAAACAGTGGCTTAGTGATTGTTCAAACAGAGATAAGTAGGCGAGGACTGAGTTATTGAACACTCTTGGGGTACAAGCAGGCCTCATGCTGGCCAGCTCTGGCTCGAAGCTTCTAGAGGTCTCCATGTTGCCAGTCAGTACCTGAGTGCGCACTGCCCTGGGGTGACGACTTGTAAGACACAACTGACAGGTGTAGAGCCAAGGAACTTCTTGCTAAGCAGCACGTGCTTCTGTAGTTGTTTTTCCTTTTAAAAACATGTTAACCGTCTCATGCATTCCCCAAGGCCCAGGGCACATTGAGGAAGAAGGGGTGGAAAGAATGTAAGAGATGAGGAGGAGTGACGTGGAAGACTGCCATCCGGTTAGGGCACGGCTGTTAAAACTGGGCACACAGTCATCCATCACGGGCAGAAGAGGTGCTGCCAAGGTCTCACCCCTTCCTGAACAGCTTCTGACTATTAATGGTCACCATGGGAAGGGGTGTCATTTTCTTCAATGTCATAGCCACTGGAGGACCAGTTAGATTTTTGTTTGTTTGTTTTGGTTTTGGTTTTTTTGAGACAGGGTTTCTTTGTGTAGCTTTGGAGCCTGTCCTGGAACTCGCTCTGTAGACCAGGCTGGCCTCGAACTCACAGAGATCCTCCTGGCTCTGCCTCACGAGTGCTGGGATTAAAGGCGTGCTCCACCACCACCTGGCAAGGTGGACCAGTTAGAAAGAAGGGGTTCGTAGGGAAAAGAAAGGGGTAGTGGGGGTGGATCAGTTACAGTAGTACATCACATATATGCATGGCACTAAGTGACTCTGTTTGGGGGTATTTTACGAAGCTGATGGGCCCATTAACATTTTGAGTCTGTGGTTAAAAGCTTATCTATTATAATACAGGAAAAATAAAATAATATTGATAATAACACTAATGAGGGCACAGCAGGCGCCATTGCCAAGACAATCCAGCTGATAGCAAGCAGATCTTCAACTGGGACACCCTTCTGTTATCACACCCGACGCTGGTTACCTCACTTCGGCAAAACATCATCTGTCACATTAAATTAATGGCATTAATTTGAATTTTAATGGTTTTTGTAGTTTTGTTTGCATTTAATTTGGTAATTGTGTTTGGGTTTTATAGCTGCACAAGAACTAAAAGCACAAGGAATTCATACTTACTCTTATGTTTGTGCATATTTAAGTAACCATGTGATCAAAATAATTTTAGTCGACACTGGGGGTCTACCATAATTTTGTTCCTTTTAGAATGCAGACGTGCAGGGCAGCAAGATGGCTCAGCAGGTAGAAGTGGTTGCTTCGCAGTCCCGATGACCCAAGTTCGAGCTCTGTGACCCACTTAAAAACATCTGGGTGTGGTGGCATAGATCTCTAATCCCAGCATTCCTCCTGTGACATGGGAGGTGGAGATGGGAGAATCACCTAGAAGCCTGTGAGGCAGCTAACCTGGAATCGCAGCTTGGCAGAAACATCGAGGGAGAGTTTGCCTCAACAAGAAGGGAGGGGGGGCTCCCAGAAGTTGCTCTCTGACCTTCACACACGTGCCATGGCACACGGGCACCCCGGCATGTGGGTACTGGCACTCACACACACACATACATGCACAATAATAAATCAATAAATATTTTAAAGTCATCTATTAGTGAACTTTAAGAATCACCTTGATGGCTCTGTACCCCACCACTAAATGCACACATCACTTAATTTTAAAAGTCCTGGGTTGAACTGGTGCATTGGAATTGTGGGAAGGGTGTGTAATGGCAAAAGTCCCACAAGAATTTAGGCTTTTCGAAAGGCTAAATCAGTTAGCTGCCTTCTCAGGTGGCTTTAGATCTTAAACTACCCATGTCCTTTTCATTTTCTGCTGATCCTTGGTTCACAACCTGAGCAGGTGTGAGTAGCTCCTGTACATCCAGATACATGTTCATACATGTTCATAACCTGAATCACATGGGACAGATAGGTCTGGGAAAGTCCTCAGCATCTGTCAGAGCGGCAGCTCCATACTTCCTACATCCTTAAAGGCTTATGACTGACCTCTGACCCAGAGGCTTAGGGCTGTGCATCCCTGGGCCTTACTGTGGCAGGCACTACCTTGCTGTTACAGGTACTCCCTTCATCTCCATACATCCCTGGGTAAAAGCAGAGGCCAGGAAAGGCTGGGTGGCTTAGCTGGGACACATAACCGAATGACAGTATGGCAAAGCCTCCCGCTTGGGTCCAAATGCCCACAGAGGGTCCATCCCCTCCTAGGTTCCTTGTCCCCAGTGGCTGCTGTGATGAGAGAGGGAAGGAGACCCTGTGTTCAGGGTGTCATTGATCCCAAACACACAGGACTTGTTCTTCTATGAAACAAGTCAGGGATGAATTCTCTGGGGGTAATGAGTGACAGGACTCTCATATCTCAAGAGAAAGCATCCAGAATCCTTCCTTCCAGATGGGTTTTGAAATGTATTCTCATCATGACCATCACATACACACCTGTTTAAGCAAAAGAGAAGGAATTTCCATGGAGGTATGGGGGGGGGGGTCTGTCACATATGCCCAGTGCCATGACAACTGCTTCCTTCATGCCTGCATGCTCTTCTAGAATTTGGGGTCCGCATGGAGAGGGAAGACCAGCCCCTCACTGCCTAACTGTAAACCCACTGCATTGCAGGAGCCCAAGTCACCCCACAGTGGCAGAAAGAACTCCAGCAGAGTTTGTCTTCCATCCAGGACTAGGGCCGGGGGATGCCCATTGAGAATGGAGCTCAAGACAGGTGGTGGGATGGAGTCAGGCAAGCAGTCAACAGGTCCATATTGTAGTAGAGAGAGGATACAGGCTCTCCCCAGAGCCAGGAACCAGAAACAAAAGTCATCTGGTAGAGGCCTGGGCTGTGGTGGGACATGAGAAGACCCAAAGAGCACAGCACCACTCCAAACATGGAGGCTTAGACAACTACCTTAATTAACAGTGACTATAACAGCCATGGGAGATCTGGGTACCCCAGTCAGCCACCTCTCCCTCCACAGCATCCTGTTTTGCCTGCCCTGGGGAACCAGACAGGAAAGATGGATGTGTATTTGTTCCTGGGGCTGCTGTAATGAAATCCCACAACTGAGTGGCCTCAAGTAACATGTATGCACAGTTCCAGCACTGGGGGGGGGGGGGCTACAGGTCCTAGCCAGGCCGCTGTTGAGCCTATGCTCACTACGGCCCTAAGGAGAATCCTTCCTGGGAGATGCTGTACTCCATTCATACTGTCCCCCGCTACGGGTTTTTATGTTGTCTTCCTGCTGTGCCATCTCCGTGTCCACACTTCCACTTCCTACAAGGAGTCAGATATCCCGAATCAATGCCCCCTTTAGAGTCAACATTTTAACTTACTGAATTCTGTGAAAACTCTACCTCTAGGACATATCTAAAAACCTGTCAACACACCTGGGGATACCAACGTATTTATTTAAGGGGGACATAATTAAATTTATAATTAGATGGGAAGGAAGAGAAACATACCAGAATCAGCCATCTCCAGGCCACCCATGTGGTCAGGAAAGAAGCTTTGGATGTGGGTGTGGACAGAGCATGCACTTGGTCCACGCTGGACCTTCAGCATATCGGAGGGGGGAATTTTTTCTACTCCTCAAAATGACTGAGAGGTTCCAGAATGTACCTCAATGTCCTTGAGGGGTGAGAGAGGAGGCTCCCCAGCCAAGCATGTGTGTAAGCATTGAAAGGAAGCAGGGAAAGCTAGTTCCTGTTCTCACCTCCAATATGCCATTATATACACAAGGTGCAAGTGGAGACCAGGCCTGAGGCCGTCAGTATAACATTGAGTAAATGAAACCAAGTGGGGGAAACGCAGAAGGGAAGGAATGGCGTACTACAGGCCCTAAGAGAAGAGAAGGGACCCGGTGGACCCTCCCCCAGCATGGGGGATTCTGTCCAGCAGGCAGACAGCAAGATGAGGGCAGAGCCTGTGTGAAAAGAGGCTCAGGGACCTGAACCAGACCAGTGCTGGGGACAGCCTGGATTCAATGCCCCAGGGAGGTCTGCAGTCCTCAAAAGGACTTCTCTGTCCCCCACACTGGGCAGCGGGTGTAGGTTTTATATGTGTCTGCAGAAGGCTAAAACTGTCTTCAACCAGAACCACAGTGATCAGATGCTGTCTCAGACAGGGATGGGAGCATTTCCTTGGTTGGAAGAACTTGGGCAGACCGTGCCAGAAGTGGCTTATAAATAGACCACCACCGCCCTCCCTCCTTCCCATCGCCCAGGCTCCTGGCCCCAGCTCTCTCTCTCCCACTTGGCACAGTCCCAGGTGGATTTTAATTAGCACTCTTGCCTTCTCCACTGCTCACATCCAGGTTTTCCCAGGCCAAGAACACACACTTCTCTCTCCTGCTCTCCTGGCTTTGGAGCCGAGCGGAAGCTTTTTGGAATCTTTGGACACTGGTAGAAACAGAATGGCAATTTTCGCCTGTCAGGAAGAATGCTACCTACCCACTGCAAAAGGGAGGCCTTCAGCCTTAGGTTTGGCAAAGAGGCTTTTTTTTATCCTTCAGGCATCAGCCTTCAACAGAGCTCAATGGGTTCCCCAAAGTGAGAGGTCTGTAAACAGTGGCCCTTGTGCAGAGATCCTGCATCTGCCGTCACCATCTCTAAGCCATACAAACAGGTCTTGCCTCTGTCTGGCCTCGCAGTGTGTTGCGTCTCCCTCTTAATTTGGTGAAGCTGCCCCAACCACATTGGACATATGCCATTCTCACCCCTTACCAAGGAATGTCCACTGTGTCCGTTAGTTCTCTGCTGTTACGACAAATCCCTGAACAAAGGTTTCTTTTGGCTCATGGCTTTAGAGGTCTTACTTTGGAGCTGTGGAAGTCCATTGTGGTGGGAACATATAAAGGAACAAAAAACTACTTGAGTCATGGCTAGGAGAAAAAGGAAAAGAGAGAGGATGGGGGGGTGTCTTACTTTGTTCAACTTCTGGGAACAACCTACTAGGTCTCACCCCATAAAAGTGCCACCATCTCCCAGTAGTGTTATCCTCTGGACCAAACCTTCAATGCACAGGCCTTTGAGGAACATGCCAGATCAAAACTGTAGCACCCACCTCCATTACTGAGCTTTCTCCCACCCAGGACTCCACCTCTTTTTGTTTGTTTGTTTGGTTTTGGGTTTTTTTTTTTTTTTTTTGAGACAGGGTTTCTCTGTGTAGCCCTGGCTGTTGTAGAACTAACGTTGTAGACTGGGCTGGCCTCCAACTCACAGATCCACCTGCCTCAATGTTGGGAAATGTCCAACCAGACATAAAGCATGATTTCCCACTCCCATGGCCACCCAAGGACCCACGAGGGGAGGAATTGCTGAAACCTAAGCACTATATTGAAAGTAGATCCATGGGTCTTGGATATTCCCACTGGAGTCTCGTTTAAAGTATCAACAGACTTGACAGCACAAGGGTTGACTAGGGACTCTGGGTCAAGGTCCTCTTGGGGGAGTTCCTGTGTATCCCGACTGCTGGAATGACGGAAGGAGCTGCAGTAGGAGGACACCCTACTACCCTGTGAGGACACAGCCCCACACAGACTCAGGTGACTCCCGGGTTCTGCCTTTGTCCATGCAGCACTCTCTGGCATGTGGGGGCATTGGCATCTTGCTGTGTTGGTTCCTTAGTCCCAAGAGCCTGAGGGTCTGTGTGACCACAATGGGGAGATGGAACTACAAGACGCAGGAAAAGTCGACATTTCTTTCTGGTGGTAAGATTTCAGAAAGCCACCCCTACTATGACACAGACAGGTGGTCTCTGACACAGGACATGGAGGATGTATGGAATGAGACACAGTGTCCCAGATCCCATGTCCTCCTATGCTTGGGGACAAAGAATCTGCCCCATTGAAGGAAGATAAGTAAGTAGACTTCCCCATGAGTTTCAGGGGGATGGACCCACAGCATCTTCTCACAAAGGTAGCTGTGAGGGTTAGCTTTAATTGTCAATTTGTCACAATCTAGAATCATCTTAGAAAAGAGTCACAGGGAGGGATTATCTGGATCAGGTTGGTGTGTGAGCTTGTCTGTGGGACATTATCTTGAGTAAATAATGTGGGAAAACCCGGCTCACTTTGGGAAGCCGTGACCTGGTTTGGCAGCCTTGACTGTATACAAGCAGAGAATGAGCTGAGTAGGAAGCATGAGTGCACTTTTCCCACTCTGCTTTTGACTGTGGACCTGATGTGACTAGCCATTTTAAGTACCCGCCACCTTGACTTCCATGATGGGCTATGATCCGGAATTGTGGGCTGAGATAAACCCTTCTTCCCCAAGGTTGCCTGTGGTCAGGGTATTTGTCACAACCACAGAAATCAAACTAGAATAAAGGTCACCATTAGTTCAGTTTTCGTAGGTCTGGTGATCACCATCATTTCCCACAAGACAAGTCACAGTGTCCGAGGGCAGGAGAGGTGCGGCTGAGCAGAGGGAACAAGGGCCAGGGACCATTTAGGAATGGGTTTGGATCACGTACTGTCACCATACTGGAGGGTACCAGACCAGCAGAGCCCTCCAATGGAAGAGACATACTCCAGGTTAGCCACAGGCCCAGGCTAAAGCCCAGACTGCTCCCCCTCACTGCTCACTGCCCCCCTCTCTGCTCACTGCTCCTCCAGGAGTCTTGCCTGGGTACATACACAGTCGGTGGAGGAGGAAATGGGAATTCCTGATTTCTAATGCCTAATGATGATATCACTCACTTCCTTGGATTGAGTCCCAAAGGGGTGGCTCTGGAAAGCCAGGAAGTGGCAAAGCAGCCAGATAATCCCTGCCGTACCCTCCAGAGAACAGCACCAAGTTAATGGGTTCACTGCTGCCTGCAAAAGAAAGGCAGTCAGATGCTGCCGCAGCCTGGTGGCCAAATGCAATCTTGTCATGTGAGGAGCTTATGGCAGAGGGAGTGTCAACTCATCTGCTGGCCGGGTCATGGGAGGGGACTCACTAATGCCACCTGAGGGCTGGCCCTGGGCCAGGCTTGAAAGGGCCACTGGGAGAAGGAATAGGTTCTGTCCCCTGAACCTGTAGCCTGCTCATACAATCAGGCAAGAGCTCTGGTTCTGTAGGTGGCTGCATTCAGCCATTTTCCTTCTAGAACCTTCTCTTTGTCTTCTCATTTTGTCTTGCACAAGTGCTAGCTAGCTTCATGACTGTCTCAATGTCCCTGCAGCCGTGACCTCATGCGGGGTTGGGTATGTCTTGTTAGCAGGTCACAGGCCTGCCCAGCCCCACTCCTTTATCCCTTCTCTCTTAGACACACCTGCATCTGCCAAGAGGCTGGGCAAGTGGTCTCCATCTTACGGAAGGCCCGGCACCCGCGCCTGCCTCTGTTTATTCTCTCGGGGTACCAAGTCAAGTTCAGCATCACACTTTCTGAAATCCTATGAAGCACAGCCAGGCGAAGGCTGCCCCGAGGATGGCTCAGCTTTGGGCTCCTGTGCCATATTCACAGCTCTACGGCCTGCTGTGTGCCGGCTCACTCTCATTGCACACCGTATCCAGCCTCTGGTTTGGATTTCCACAGCTGAGTCCGTCTCTCTCTCTGGCTCTCACTCTGCCCAGTACCCCACACATGTACTTCCCTGGCAGCTCCCGCTGACCCCACCCAACATGAGCAGCTGGGACACAGGCCCGGCTACATCTGAGGACAGACTCTCCCCAGCGCTTACCTCTGTTTTCTTCAGCTCTTCCTCTCATAGAAACGGGTTCTGTTGTTTTTGTGTCTTAACTTCTCACCTGATCTCACAGGCTTAGTTTCCAATCCATCATCTTATCTGAAATAATGGCCCCCAGCTTGGGACGGTTTGATGGACAGCTTCTCAGCTTTACTCCAAGGCAGAAACCATGTGCGTTCAGTAGAAGCCACAATTGTGGTTTTAATTTCCTACTTCTCCCGGACTGGTAGTGGCATGATGACTCTTGCCATCCCAGGCAATGGCGTCAAGCCACGGCCCTGTGCTGGGGTGTTCAATACACTAGCTGTGTTCACTGCACTGTCAAACCAGTTGCAATTTACCGTGGGGTTATTGGGATACAACTCAATGGTAAGTCAGGAATCCTCTGTGAAAGTGAACTCAACAGCACACAGCACACAGCTTCCTACTGAGAGAAGACTGTCTGAGCTCAGCCCTCAGGTGGCTGCTCATGTTCTGGTTCTGGATTCCGATTCTGGTTATTCAGGTATTTACACTCTGAACTTTTATTAGATTGGATACCTTCTATTGTGTCCCGTGAGGGTGACACCCCTCTCCTAGACTGGAGACTTTGTCACCAGTGAGGCACTCCAAAGAATTCCTTTTTCTGTCACAGGGACAGACCTGCAGTGTTTTGGACAGTGGGTCCTCAGAAGAGCCAGATTCCACAGTGGGATCTGTCACAGCAGCCAGGTTCCTCCCTCCCATGCCTCCTGTGGAGCAGAGTTGATTGACAGTCACTAGCTGTGCCCTCTGGGTCCCCCACTGCGCTCATGGCAGGCCATACCTGCCTCTCTCAGCTGCTTCCCAGGATGCTGGTGTCTATTTGAGGCAGGTATCCATAACCTAAATTCTTGGTCTAAGGTGGTATTTTGTTAGTGAACAAAGTTACTTGAGAGACACCCCCACCATCAGCCTGGCCCAGATTTTCTCAGACCCATGCCATGGTCTCACAGTTCCTTCCCCACCTCCCTCACCCTTACCCTCCCAGCTTCAACCCTGCATGTTGGCTGAAGGTCCCCTCTCTGCCCTTTACCCTGGGAAAGCGTGTTCCCTGGCAAAGCTATAATCAGTCCTATCCTGGAGCCTCTTTCTGGGGTAGCCTGCACCACTCAGCCTCAACTTATGAAGGACAAAAATTACAAGCAAAATTCCCCCCCTCTGCTTTTCTGCAGTAGGATCTACCCTGATTCACTCATTCAATCCCTCACTCAGTTCAACCCATATGTCACCAGGTGTTTGCCCCCACTTGTGATCAATCATGGACTGAACCCTGGTTTTGCTCACACCTGCCATGTGTCCAGTCCTGGTCCTTGGTATAAAGGCTCCACTGACAGCCAAGGTTTCTGTGAGATGTGTGCCCCCCTCCACTTGATGTTTCCTGATGCCTAAGGAACAGTGTAGAAGGCAGGGTGCCTAACGAACTCAGCTGATCACATCATATGGCATCAGTCATCCTAGAAACCACCCGAGTGAAGACTTACTCAATGTCAACCCAGTTCCAGCCATGAGGGGGTCCCTCCTCTCGTTGGAGAGGAAGCAAACAGATGTACCCTCAGACGGCTGAGCCCGGCTTCAGGGAGGAGACTGAGCACAGGCTGCTGCCATGATATTAGAATCTGTTTCCATCTCCTCCTTCCTAGGGGTTAGTGTATTCAGCCCTTCATCACCCTATGAAGGACATTGTAATCCAGGGACATCTGGGGATCTACTCACCTTCCCAAAGCCACCAAACCTTGACCCCACTCCCTTTGCTGGGGTGTGAGCTGGGGTCAGAGGATCCAAGAGTCTCATGGTGGCCTCTGTGATTCCTCCATCCAGAGTCTAGTGTTTCACTAAAAGATCCATTTGTATCTGAAGAGGCCGGGCAGAGGAAATGGCTCAGTCAGTAAAATGCTGGCCTTATGAGCATGCAGATCTGAGTTCGGATCCCCAGTCCCCAGGTAAAAAGTCAGGGACAACAGCAAGCATCTGTAATCCCAGCCCCGGGAGGCCAGGACAAGAAGCTCCCCAGAGCTCAATGGCTAACCGACGTTGATGAATTCATGAGCTCCAGATTCAGTAAGAGGCCATGCCTCAAAAAAGAAGCTAGACACCAATTGAGGAAGACACCAGTCATGGGCCTCTGACTCCACAAGCATACACATGTACCCAGGTATCCTCATGCACACATGCCCACACATGAGTATGTTACATACACATATAACACCCACAAACCCTCAATAGCTCCCGGGAGCCTTGGGGAGAAAGCTTGAGCTGTTATGCCTAGTAGTTCATGGCTGTCAAGCTAACTACAGCCAGCTCACCCCTTCTGTTCCCCTTCTACCCACCCCAATACATGCATGGCACACAGGCACAAACCCAGTATGCATCCATTGGCTCTGGCTGCTCTCCATTGCTGAAGGAGCCATGGACTTGGCCTTCACCTTTAGGACTTAGCTGGTTTCTTCCATCTACCTAAAGTACTTTCCCTGCTACCCCAATAGCTGACAAAGCTGACCTTGTTCCTAAGGACAGGGCAGCCTTCTTCATGAGCCCTGGCTCAGCTACCAAGGAGTGATGTCACAGGAGGGGTAAAACTGATACTTCTAACCACCTCGCTTGGTTGGGAGGGCTCAGAAGAACGTCTCTGCCACTCTGCCCTGCATCTGAGCTGCTGTGTCTGTCACACAGGAAGTGGTCCAGGGAGTAAGGGCCAACCACAGTGCTAACAGTGCTCGTCTCCGGGTAGGGGATTTACTGGGATCAATTCTACCTTTTTTCCACTTGGCTGTACTTTCTGTATATATTTTAAATAATAAGCGTCAACTTTCATGGTGAAGAAAAAATTATTTCAGAGAGGAAGTAAGACTGCCTGCTTTAGGACCTCTGGGACTTGTCTTTCTGTCTTTACCACCCCAGTTCTGAGACTGAAACACAGGGGCAGGTATTCCCTGAGACCAATGACCCATCTGCTCCAACACAAGATGGAACACACCTCTGCTGAGGGCTGATTACAGGCCTCTGGTCTTCCAGCCCCACTACTTTATTGTATATGGGAGGTGAGTGGAGAGAGAGAGATACTAGAGTATATCATCAGCCCCTTTCCTCCTTAGGTGGGGGCGCCAGACCCCAGAGCAGTTCCATGGCTGTGCCCCTCCCTCCCCAGGACAAGTGTCTGAGCTCTGGAGTAATCGAAACTGCCCCCCCTCCCCCGACTCTGAAGTCAAAGACTCTATGTCCCACTAAGGTGCTGGGCCCCATTCACCAGGGCAAGATGACGGAGCAGTGAGAAGGTTTGTGCCTGCATATTGGAGAGCCTGAGGAAGGTCAGATCACCACCCCAGGGCAGCAGCACCAAAGGGGATCCAGCTCAGACACAACCTTACCTGTCCCCCCATCTCCCCCTCTTCCTCCTCCTCCTCTTCCCACTCCCGTTCTGCCTCCCCTTCTCTTTTTCCTCCTCTTTCCCTTCTTCCTCTATCCTCCTTCTGCCCCTCCTTTCTCCCCCTCCTCTCCCTCCTCTCCCTCCTCCCCTCCTCCTCTCCCTTCTCTCCCTCCTCTCCTTCCTCCTCTTTTCTTCTTCATTTTTAGATTACTCTCTGGAGTTCCCATCTGAAATCCAAGCTAATTTCAAAGTTACCAGCTCACCATGTTGGAGAGAGGCACTAAACTCCTTCTCCTGGCAAAGCCCCAATAAAACATCAAGAATTCCCAGCATTGCAGCGATCAGGACCTGCTTGGATCCTCTACTGTTCAATGCTGGGGAATCTAGGCCTTTCACTGTCAAGACATCCCCATAGCATGTGCATGTGCATGGTGGGGGTGGGGGGAGAGTGGAGCACGGGGAAAGGGCTCTTTGACCCTGTGAGTTCTACAGACTGCTCACAACACCACTTCATGGCCCCTAGAATCAGAGCACTGAGTATCTCAAGTGCATCTTGATCAAGCTCTGACAGCTTAAAGGAAGAGACCTCAGTCCATTCCCAGCACAAGCAGCCCTTGTGTCTCTTCTGGTAGCCCAAGCTTATTGCAAGCCAGTTGTGACATCGACTGACTCATGGGACTGTAGAGTGAACAGGGAATTGGAGAGTGTTACCTCTAATAGCAGAGAGCAGAGCAGAGTGGGAGAGGGAGGGGGGAGGGAAGGAGGGAGAGGGACAATTTCAGGGGAAGGATGTGTGTGGACATACTTTATTTGGAACTGAGTTCAAGTTCCTGTGTTGAAGCTTTAAAGTTCTAAACCCTAGGACCCCAGAAGGGACTGTATTTAGAAACAAGGTCTTTAAAGAGGTGATTATGTTAAAGTGAAGCCATTAGGATGGATCTTAATCCAGTACAACCGGTGTCTTCATGAGGGGATACAGACACAGACAGACAGAAAGATGGACACACAAACACAGGGAGAGAGAGAGAGAGAGAGAGAGAGAGAGAGAGAGAGAGAGAGAGATAGAGAGAGAGACAGAGACAGAGAGACAGAGACACAAAGACAGACTATACAAAGAGAGACAGAGACAGACTATACAAAGAGAGACAGAGACAGAGACACAGAGACAGAAACAGAGACACAGAGACAGACTACACAAAGAGAGAGAGAGAGACAGAAGATTGCTATGAGGCCAGGACGAAGGCCTCAGAAGAAACCACCCTCACCAGTATTTTGGTGTTGTACTGTCAGGCTCCACCAGGGTGATGTTGATGAAACAAGTGTGTGTTGTTTAACAGTCCCCGCCCCCCACCCCCAAAACAAACACCTTGCTTGGTGGCACTGTTACAGCATCCAAGCTGATAAAACTCCAAAGCTCCCTGTCACCGCCTCAGGCCACCTCGCGCCTTCATCCTGACTTTGGCAGCACTTCTCCAACGTGAGGCCTTCCTCTACAAATATGGAACTGTTACAACATGGCACTATTACTTTGCAAATGCATTAGGGCCGAGATGAATATAATTAATATGTTCTACTGAAAGATTTGGTCCAATCTTTTTAAATTCTGTCCTTTTAATTTCAAGAGAAATGAAGCCATATTTGTGGGGTGCCAAGAGCATTGGGCCACAGGCACATGTCCACTGTGCCTGAGGGAGTAGATGGCATGTGTCCCTAGAAGGCACCCACTGCTGAATCAATGCCAATCGATGCCATTAGGCACCACAAGAGCCAGACTAGGTAGCCCTGAGAGTAAAGAGTGCAGCTCTCAGGTGACGCTGCCCAGTCCAGTGTGGGTGGAAAGCATTGGCCTTTGACCACAGCTGAGCAAACAAAGCACAGGCCACCTCCAAGGTTGCACTTTGCTCTCACCTATGTCCTGCTTCCTCGCCAGGGACCCAGAGTTTGAGAGGCATGCTTTGTGTGTTTTCCTGACTGCCTTGCAGATACACTGGGCAGGCCTTTTTCTCCTGGGTCACACCAGGCAAAGCCAATGGGGAGAAAAAATGGCTGACCCTATGGACTATATCTCCCCATGCCTGGCCCAACCCCCTCCACTAGCCCACAACTCTTCAGGGATTCTAGAACATTCAGAGAGAGAGGACTTCATCTGCGGTAAAATACAGGACGGCCAGTCGATAGTTTAGCCCCTTTTCCTGGAAACGGGGAACAGGAAAGAGCTGGCCTGGCCCTCCTCATCCCTACACAAGCCTAGCTCAGGTACAGCCCACACACCAAAGGATCCCAAAGAATGCCTTTTGAGAAATCACATGTTGAGTGGTCTCGGAGCCCCAGCGTGGGAGGGACGGCCTCAGTCATGCAATAAATGGCCCGGTCATGCAGTCAAGATCCACCTGGGCCAGGATACCTAAGGCTGGGGCTAAGAAAGAACAAGACAGGCGGGGTACTCCCCAGAGGGTTCCTCGGTGGAGACTAGCAATGAAAGCAGGTCTTGTCCCAGGAGCCACAGAAGGCAATGACAGTCGTCACCAGAACAACGTACAGCTGTCACTGACAGAATCATCAAAATTGTATCAGTCACAGCGTGGCCATCATGGGCACAGCTGTCATATGCACGGTGTTCATGGAGGCTGCACTCAAGCACACCACTGCAGGCATGCATACCAGTATAGTCACGGAGAAAACGTGTCATGTCACATAAACCACTACATGCATACTACATGCTGTGTCCAGCCTGTGAGGCATTTCTGCTGAATCCATTAGCAGACCAGCCAGTGAGGCCCTCCCCTCCATGGGAGCTCTCGGGCAAGCTAATCCCCACATACCTAGGACGTTAAATCATTGCTTCTGCTGTGGGCTGCCCAGGTACATCTGGCTCCATTTAGTCTCCCCCACTGAGCAGAAACACATGTGGGCTCTGTGCTTTGAGGTGGGAGTCTGTGTGCACAGGCTTCTGCAGGCCAGTGGGGGCTGAGAGCCGTGAGGCGGGATGTGAGGCAGCTTTTCAGAAGTGTGTTTTTTGGCACACATGTGTTCTGTGAGATATAATTGGGTTCTATGGGGAAAAAAAAGGTTTTCTCAGAGAAGGGAATTTGGCAAACCGCACTGATCCAAGGCGAGCCAAGAATCATGGGCTTCCTCGGAGACTCTGAATAAAAGGAATTGTTTCCCAAAAGCACTTTGTTGGATTACCCGGAAGGAGATTTGTGAGTGCAGGTCAACAGGAAATTCAGCTTTTCAGAGCTTGAAATTTCTGGAAAGGCATCAATTCACACAATAGGAAGATAGTTACTTCCAGGACTCAGCATCCAAGTGTGTCATGAAAGCCAGCTACCCTACATTTTCCCCTCTGCAGACCAGGGTTGTTATCTTGGCTGATCCCTTCACAGACTCCACAGCCACCAGGACCAGAACTTCCACAGCATGAAGGAAAAGTTTCTCACTAATCCAACCAGAGACTTCTCTCCATCTCCCATCAGTCACGCTGCCGCCTAAAGCAATGATTAGTGGAGTGGGGCTCATGGGGCTCAAACTCGGCACTGATGTGTCCCAGATGGTCACAACAAATCCAGGGGTGCTGAAGGATGTTTCAAAGGAACCCAGCAACTGGACATGGGTTGAGAAGTACACAAACTGCTAGCTCAAGGGACTTCATCTTGTCTATCCATGGATCTTACTATAGACTTTTGAGGATGCCACAACTTTAGGACCTTTTCCCTGGTTGCTCTGATTGCTATGCAGTTTTCTGTCAGCTTGACACAAGCTAGAGTCATTTGGGAAGATGAAACCTCAGTTGAGAAAATGCCTCCATCAAATTGGCCTGTAGGAAGCCCCATGGAGCATTTTCTTGATTAATGGCTGATGTGGGAGGGCCCAGCCCACTGTGGGCAGTGCAATCCCCTGGGCAGGTGGTCTTGGGTTGTATAAGAAGGCAGATGGAGCAGGATTAGAAGGAAAGAGATAACTCCTCAAGTTATCCTCTGGCCTCCACACAATGGTCATGGCATGAACAGGCACATACACACACACACACACACACACACACATACACACACACACAGCAACACCAACATCAACAACAAACAATAAAAATAAAGCAACAAAAAAATTTAAAAAGCATAAGTAAACACGCCACTTGCCTGTCTGTAATTTAAAAGGAACGCAGTTTAAATTCTTACTGTTTTCTTTTAGTCTGGGCATATTGCTTTTTCAATTGGCTAACAAGTTGCTGAGGCCTAAATGTTTGCCAAGTTACTGGGGCCTAACTCTATGAAGTGTTAGGGACACTGAAGAGGGAAATAATGCTGGTCATGGGGGTGTACCCATATCATTCTAGCATTTTAGAGGTAGAAGCTGAAGAATTAGGAGTTTAAGTCTAGCCTGGGCCACAGTGAGAACTTCCAAGGGTGTAGCTAAGTGAAGGAGTGCTTACCAATCATGTACAAGGCCCTCCACTCAACTCCCAGTGCAGCAATAATAACGACGATGATGATGTCGACGACGACCACCACGATAATGAAAGAGAGAAACATAGAATGCCATGAACGAAGTTGGCAACGTCCACTGTGGGCAGTTCAAGATTTATGAGAGCTTGGACTGACCAAGAGCAGAAGCTGGGGCTGGGGCTGACTCACTTGAAGCCCATGAAGGTGTACATCAGAGAAGGCTCTTATAAAGAAAGTCGCGAAAGGCATTAGGAAGACAACCAATGGGGCCTGCTCCACCAGGACCTGATGTTCAGCGGGGCAAACTTTCAGAATTGTCTGTTCAAGTAAGAAATTCTTTTTCCATCCTCCCTCCTTTCCTCCTTTCCTCCCTTCCTCCCTCCCTTTCTTCCTTCATTTTGTTCTGGAACATTTCTTTTGATTATTAGTATACATTAATTGTATAACATAATGTGTTTCTCTCCACCTCTACATCCCTGTCTTACCCCGCCTATCTCCTCCTTCCACACCCCTAGTGTCCTCACCTCACACTCACGTCCATTAATTCCCCCCAAATTCCACACATGAGAGAAAATATGTGACATGGTAATTCAGAGCCTGGCTTCATTCTCTGGACACGATAAGCCACAGCTCCACGCATTTTTCTGCAAATGGCCGCACTTGCTTTATCATTCATCCATTGGTAGGTGCCTAAGGCTGATTGTTGTGACTAGTACCACAGTCGGCATGGTTACATAGGTGTCTCTATGGTATAGTGACTTGACAGTCCTTTGGGTGTTTTCTCAGGAGCAGTACTGCAGGACCGTATGACCACATGACAGTTCTAATGAACAGAGGAATGTCCCCAGCTGTGATCAGAGAACGAAAAAGGGGGTATAAGCTATTTTCCTCTTTCCATTTCCTCAACTTCCTTGGTACCATCAAAGGAACTGAGGACAGAGCAATGACCCAAACTGAACCCTTCCCAGTTTGAGCACGCTCTCTACTCATCCACTCATTTTTGATCCTTATTTCTTGTCTACTTTGCATATGCACACACCAGCCAATCAGAACTCACCTGAGCCTATAAAAAAAACCCGGAAACAGCATCTTCCCTGGCAACCCACTGAGCAGCTCCCATCAGGCATTGAGAATGTTCCCTCTTTAATAATCCGGGCTTTGCTCACTCTCCCTGGTCCATGATCACCATTCTTCAGGGGCCCAAGGCAAACACCCTGCAGAGAAGAAAAGCTGTAACATTTCCAAGTAGTTTGACTTGCAGTGTTTCTGAGGAACCTCCTTACCCAGGCTGAAGTACAGAATGGCTACTAAGTATACAAAAACTACATATTCAAAAAAGTACTCAACATCTTTAGCCATGAGGTAAATGCAAGTCAAAGCTGCATCGAGATTCCCTCTCACCCCTGTTGGACTGGCTGTCACTAAGGGAAAGAAATGCTGGGGAGGACACACTGGAGTCTTAACCCAAGGCTGGTGGCAATGGGTTTAATTAGGCCGTTTGTCAATTCTTGCTGTTACTTACTGCACTATTGGAGTTCTGTTCAGAGAGCCCTTGCCTGTGCATAGATCTTGAAGTGTTTCCTTTTACACTTTTGAAGTTTCAAGTCTTTGCATTAAGATCTTCTTCTTCTTCTTCTTCTTCTTCTTCTTCTTCTTCTTCTTCTTCTTCTTCT
>CABHPP010147656.1:0-19741 GCA_902168425.1 Peromyscus attwateri | reverse complement strand
CTTCTTCTTCTTCTTCTTCTTCTTCTTCTTCTTCTTCTTCTTCTTCTCCTCCTCCTCCTCCTCCTCCTCCTCCTCCTCCTCCTCCTCCTCCTCCTCCTCCTTCTCCTTCTTCTTTTTTCCTATTCCTCCTCTTCTTTTCTTTCTTCTTCCACTTCTTCCCCTTCCTCCTCCTCTTCCTCCTCTTCTTCCCTCCTCCTCCTCTCCACCTCCTCCTCTTCTTCCTCCTCCTCCCCTCTCCCTTCCCCTCCTCCTCCTCTCCACCTCCTCCTCTTCTTCCTCTTCCTCCCCCTTCCCTTCCTTCTCCTCCTCTCCTCCTTTTCCTCCTCCTTCTTCTTCTAGCACAGGGGATTGAACCAAAGCTTTGCACATGCTAGGCAAGCATTCTACCTCTAATCTACAGCCCTGCCCTTTAGACCCACTTGGAGTTGATTTTGCATACAATATAAGAGTAATGGATCTAGTTTCATTCTTCTACGTGTATCTACCCAGCTTTTCCCAGCATCATTTGTTAACAAGGCTTCTTTTTCTTAATGTACACTTTGGGACCTTTGGAAAAAAAAAAAACCTAGGTGTCCATATCTGTGTGGGCTTCTTTTATTCTGGGGCCTTAGTTCTGCTCATTGGTCTGTGTGTCTGGGGCTGAGCTAACACTGTGCTGGTTTTGTTACTGTGACTCTGCAGTGTAGTTTGAGAACAGATATTGTAATGACTCCAGCATTGCTCTTTCTGCTCAGTATTGTGTAAGCTGTTTGGAGTTCTTTATGCTTCCATGTGAATTTTTAGGGACACTCTTTCGAGTTCTGTGAAGCATGTCATCGAAATCTTCACAGGGATTGCACAGACTGGGACTGTCAGTACTGCCTGGGACTTGGTGACTTCCTCCTTCCCTCCCACTATCAAATTCTTGGGCTGTGGGGAACGGACAGGACAGCTGCCCTCAGGAGCACACCACCTGTTTCACCACTTCTGTCCTGGTCTGCTTCTCTCCACCCACCAGAGGCAGATCTGTACCTCACAGCCTCCAGCCACGTTAAGATACATACTTATACCTTGCCACTAGGCCTGGGCTAGACATCTGTGCCAGGAGAGAGGATACACACCAGCCCATGGTGCCCATCCTGCCCAACCTTTGTCCTTCCATATCACTTCTAGCCAGAACTAGATGAAGCACTACCAGCTGAGCCAGACCCGGCCACCTTTCTTTGACATCTCCTCAACTTCCCACAGGGTGAGGAGATCTAGGTGCCTGGGGTTTGTACAACCAGAGAGAGGTTGTACAGTGGTGCCTGCCTTGGTCTCTCCTAATCCAGTCTTGCCTCATGACCCACAGGACCACTCACTGACATCCTTGTTGTAGTCTATTGCCAGCCTAGTGTGGAGAATCCTGGGCATTTCTCTTTAGTTTAGATGTTGGTCATTCACCCCACTTGATGAGATTTCAGGCACACCAAAGACTGGCTAGCCCTCAGTCCCTGGCACACATCCAGTGACCGCAAAGTAAGTGACACACTCTCCTCTACACCGTACCTGTCCCCAGACAAAAAACCCCCCTGCAATACAGAGCCACCATGCCAACTGCCATGTTAGTGACATCCTCTGAGAGTAGAAGGACCTCCCTCTTCTTCGTGTCTCATCATGGAATTCTCTTTTGGGACACAGCACCCCTCCACCTGCTATCACCCTTGGAATCATATAGATGAAAAGACAGGACAGGAATGAGGCTGCACCCATCAACACCCCCCCCACACACACACATACCTACTTCTGCAGGCTAACTAGCCCCGGGCTCTGGAAGCCTTCTTCAGAGAAGAGGTTTCTAGAACCCACACTAGTCTGGCCACCATCTTGCCTTTTGGATCGACACCAGTGTGCCCCTGCGCCCTCTTTTGTCACCCGCACCAGCGTGAGCCAGGCTCCCAGCACTGAAACCCAGCTTCACAAATAGTCTGCCCATGGAGACCGGGAGTGGGGGCTGACCTGAAGGCCGTGAGGAGAACACCCCCAGGGGACACTGAGAGAAGTCACTGTGGACACTGTAGCATCCACCTCAGGGAAGTCAGAACCACAATGGACTCTGAGACCCAGCCTGTGCTCTCTGCATGTGGAGCTGGGGCCCCAATTCTCCACCCAGCCATCTTTCCAAGAAGCCAGATGCTGTACTTCATCAGAATTCAGCCAGAGGGACATAAATAAATAAAGGAAACTCGGCTGCGCTCTTTCCTCCTAACGATCGCCAACATGCGGGCACTTAAAGAGGAGACATTTTCCAGAGGAACAATAGGTGACAGGCGTCCAGATTGCAGGGAAATTTTTTCTCAGATAGTATTGTTAGCCACATTTTTTTCTTAACAAACCAAAGCAGGCAAGGACTCATTGAGATTTCTGTCAGACCCTCGAGGTTGCCTGCACATCCAGTTTTGTTTGTTTGTTTGCTTTTGTCAAGATATTAGTGTCTGAAATTTGAGAGGCACACTCTGGCAGCTCGAGAAATTCCCGTAGGAAGACTGTTTTCACTCCCTTCAGCTAGACCTCTCTCGCTGTATCCTCGGTTAACATGGACTCCTGCTTCATGATCTCCCTCATCCCTCTGTGTAGCTAATCAGACTGTCAGTATATGAAATTTTCTCTGCTCTAAGTGACCAGTGACATCTCATGCTAGACACACTTCTGAAAGCACACCACTAGTCTTTTGGACAAAGGCCCCCCTACCTTCCCTGAGACCGTTTTGGCCAGAATTTTGGTGGAATTCCAAGAATAACCCTCTTATACCCAGGGTACACTGTGCAGGCCAAAAAAGCTTGTCCCCTAGATAGCACAGGGCAGAAAAATAGGTGATAAGGGACTTTTGCACCAGCACAGGGTACCATGGGGCTTCTGGGAAGCTCTTCCTTAGCTGCCCTCCACCCCTTCACTGAGGTCCTGTCTAGATTCCAAGAGAAGGAGGGGAAGACCTGAGGTAAGCGAGGTACTGGATACCTCTGTGAAAGGGGGCCCTGGTGCTGCTGGGCCTTCCTGCTCTGGATTGCCATGTAATGGCAAGTAGTGACTGGTCTGGACTGAACTGTTCTAAGAGGTGAGAGGAGCCAGGACTCCAAGGAGGGGTCTGACTCCTTGACCATCAGATTTTCTCCACAGACTCTGGAGGTTTCTGGCTGCCCCACATGAAGACACTGAGCTGGGGATTGGCATGAAACAGACAGATGTGCCCACAATGAAATGGCAGCTTCCCAGTTCCCACCCCCACCTGCTTTCTGGCTCTCATGGCCCTGATGTAGCTGAGAGAGGATCTGCGGCCCATGTGTTGAGTGCTGAAGAAGGCTGATGGGGAGCCCAGTTTAGTATTAATTTCAGGGAAAGACCCAACAACTTTTAGTTGTTGTTGGTTTTTTAAAGCAGAGTATTCATTTGTTGACATTGTAAACTTTTTTGTTTGTTGTTATTGTTTGGGATTTTTGTTTTGTTTGTTTTATTTTGTTTTGGGGACAGAGTTTCTCTGTGTAGCCCTGGCTGCCCTGGGACTTGCTCTGTAGACCAGGCTGGCCTCGAACTCCCGAGTGCTGGGATGAAAGGCCTGTGCCACCGCTGCTCAGCTATTGTTTGGGAATTTTACACATCTATACCAAGTGGTGATCAAATCCACCCTTTACTCCCTCTCCCCCCATGTGTACCCTCTCTCCCCCGACTTTTCCCTCTCAACCTTATACGCTCCTTTTTAAACACACCTAGTCCACTCAGTGTTTCCTGCGTGTGCACGCGTGTGGGACCATCTACTGGAACATGAGAAGCCTCTCAGGGACCACATCTCTGAAGAACATTGTCTCTCCCTCCCTCACTGGACATCAATTGCCAAAGCATGTCAGGTAGGGGTGGGACTTCATGAGTCCCTCCCGATGCATGCAGGGCTGGCTGGGTCCTGTGCAGGTCTGAGGCATGCAGTCCCAGCTGCTGTAAGTTCATGCATGTCACGGTGCTGTCATTTCAGAGAAATACCACTTTACTGCTGCAGGCATCTACTCCCCCTCGTTCTTACAATTTTCCAGCCCCTTTTCTGTGATCCTCCCTGAGCCTTCAGGGGAGGGGTCTGATGCAGATGTCCCATTTAGAGCTGAGCACTCCACCGTCTCTTATCCAACGCATATCGACCAGTTGTGGATCTCTGTATTAATTGCCCTCTACTATAAAAAAGAAACCTCTCTCATGAGGATTGAGAGATGCACTAATCTATGGGTATGAATGTAAGAACTTAGGGGTCAGTTTATTACTGTGTCTATTTCGCAGGACAATAGTATTAGGTTCTTCCCTAGGGCCTATGACCTAGGAAGTCAGCATTTTTGTTCCAGTTAATGGTCCTGGGAGTCACAGTTGGTTTTTGTCAACTTGATATAAACCTAGACATACCTAGGAAGAGGGAGTACCAACAGAAGAACTGTCTCCATCAGATTGTCCTGTAGACACGTCTGTGGGGCATTTTCTCAGTTGGCAGGTGGTGTAGGATGGCCTGGCCTACAAAGGTGGGCAGTGCCATCCTTTTAGCAGGTGGACCTGGGCTATCAAAGAAAGATAACTGAGCAAGCCAGGGTAAGCTAGCCAGGGTAAGCTAGCCAGGGTAAGCAAGCCAGGAGGCAGCATCTCTCTGCATCGCTGCTTCAGTTCTTGCCCTCAGGTTCCTGCTTTGGTTTCACTCAAGGATGCATTATAATCTGTGAGCCAAATACACCCTCTCCTCTCCCAAGCTGCTTTTGGTCAGTGTTTTATCACAGCAACAGAGACCAAACCAGGACCCCAGATGGTGGTTACGTCTTGTGGAACAGGACAAACATCCCATCAGAAAGTGATCAGTTACTCCCATAACACTTGTACCACTGTCTCACCAGCAGGCATCATAGTGTATCACAGAATTCACCACTAGGTAAGATTGTTGATTACATTTTGCCTCAGTAGCATGCATGGAATCTTCTAGTACCATGAAAGCTGCCCAGTAGGGATGAAAGCTCCTGGTCTATACCACCTTGGATTCCTCCATATCTTGTGACTCAAGTGCGTGAGGACGTCTTTAGCAACAGGTTCTTACGATCAAGTGCTGGAGGGTAGCCAAGAGTGATGGCAATAGCCTAGAATGTTTGGATGTCCTATGAGACCCCACTGACCAACAACTCAAAAAGAAGTAGCCCATACCTGGCACTGGGCTTTTTATTATGGATAGACTATGGTGTCTGAGAGAGAGATTGTACCCACCCCCTTTAGAGTGTAACTCCATTTAAATTTCTTTTGTGTATTATATTATATGTATATGTATATATTTTAGGAATTTTCCATTTAAATTTCTTTTGTGTATTATATTATATGTATATGTATATATTTTAGGAATTTTCTACAGTAGCAATTTCCCATATGGCCTTTTTTTTAAAGTTTTGACTGCTGGGTATCCCTCACCATACTCTTTCCTCTACCCTGCCCTCCCAGTCTCCAATCCATTTAACCCTTCCTATTCCATTACTCCTCTTTCACCCATTTTATTTGTATAAGTATATTCCCAACATTGCAATAAGACATACTTATCCTCAATATATTGTGTTTGCTAAATCAGGCAACTCTACCAGAGCATAGAGACCATTGGCAGCAAACCCTGAGCCCTGCTCTAGCTCATTTCTTTGTGTATTACCTCTCACCTTCCCCAGAAACTCCACAAGGGATGGGGTCACTACAGTATGCTTAAAGGAACTGCCTTCATCCTCTACAGCTTTTATATTGGAGAAGTAAGTTGATACCAACCAAGTCTAATGATTCTTATCCATTTTAGTACCCTTGCTAGGCCTTATGGTAAATTCTAGCATGCCATAAATACCAATAAGGTTTGCAGGAGGGATGGATGGATAGAGATAGATGGATGTATGCATGAATTTATGGATGCATGGATAGATAAATTGAGCTATAGCCCTGTCTGTCTCCTGGGAACAGAATGAGCTGAGCCCTGGAGGTTGCCTCATGTGTGGAATTCTCCCACTAGGAGTAGCATCCAGCCTTCCCATTCTTGGCCCTGTCCTGAAGTCCTCTGCACAGACATGTGTAGAGTACTGATTTAGGATGAGGTAGCCAGCTCTGGGTCGTATGCATCCCAGTGTCCCACCCATAATACCTCTCTGGCAACTGTCATCCCTTTGCAGAGTCCATGGAGCCACTGAAGCAGAAAGGGGTGGGAGAGGAGCAGCTGGGAGCTAGCCTGGGCCGTGCGGGAAGTGCCAGCCAGATGGCCATCTGTGTGCTTTGGCCTTTCTAGGCCTGTCAGGAAAGGATCTGTGAAGCCAAAGCCAGACAAGAGTGAGATCCAGCCAAGCACTCTAGCTGGCTCCACACTGCAGGCCAGCCTCACTGCAAACACACGCAGGTGCACATGTGAGCCCTGGCACCCACATGCTGCTCTGCCTAGCTACCAGGCGGAGTTATCACTGCCCTTGACCCATGAGATCACAGTACATCGGGCAGAGGTACTGACCTGGGGGACACACAACACATGGCTAAGGTCGAGTCAGGAGATAGTCAGGGCTCAAGAGGGAAAAGTGTCTTTTCTTTAGGCCCCTGGTCCAGGCCCAGTAACAGCATCTAGGACTGTGGTCCAAACCCTCCCTTGCCCACCTGCAAGGATTAAACACACAGAACCACACAGATGGTCCCCAAGGTAGAATATTCACTTAGGATTTTCAGTTTTACCATGGCACGAAAGTGACATGTCCTGGGGAAACAGATGCAGATTGTGAGATGAAATCTAGGCTGTTGACGTCTGGGCAGTGGCAGTGTACTAACCAACTATATGATTACAGTGGGAAACGACTTGTATGTACTCCATGGTACTGGGTTACTAGCGCTTGGAGGGTAAGGCGTCCAACATGTGACATGGGCTGTCCAGTGCTTTATTAGATGGGCCTTGTGTGGGTTGATGCTACCTAGCTCTGAGCACACTGGAGACAGGCTGAGCCTGCAGTGACTGTGGAAGATTAGCTGTCTGTATATGTGCCTGCTTTGCGATGTTTTCAGTGGTGTGTTTGTGGAGACCCCAACCTTACTCTGACTCAAACAACATCTGGATTAGAAAAGAATGTCCCTTGTAGGCTAGAAAGGGCTGGGCAGATGTCACTGTCTCTGGTTTCCCCACTCGCCTGCCTGTGCTTCCAGGTTAAAAAAAAAATGAAGAAATGCCTCTCTGTCAAGTGAGCTATGGCTCTGTACAGCTCAGGCCTAGTGCTTATGCAGGTTGCCAGAGATGTGAGAGATGTAAGAGTTCACATGTTGGACAAAGTACCATAGGCTGTTCTTGTTATATAGGCTTGTTACCTCCATGTTCTGCCTATAGGGTGTCTGCTGTGGGATGTTCTGTATGGCAAATGTGTTGCTAATAAAGCACTGATTGGCCAGTGGCTAGGCAGGAAGTAGGCGGGACTAACAGAGAGAATTAAAAGAGCAGGAAGGCAGAAGGAGACTGCCTGCCAGCCTGCCAGCCAGCAACCACCAGGACAAGCAGCATGTAAAGATGCCGGTAAGCCACGAGCCATGTGGCAAGGTATAGATTTATAGAAATGGATTAATTTAAGACATAAGGACAGTTAGCAAGAAGCCTGCCATGGCCATACAGTTTATAAGCAATAGAAGTCTCTGTGTTTCCTTGGTTGGGTCTGAGCGGCTGTGGGACTGGCAGGTGAAAGAGATTTATCCTGACTGTGGGCCAGGCAGGAAAACTCTAGCCACAAATGGCGCCAGAACGTGGGGCAGGAATTTCCACCTAAAACCTGAGAAAAGATTCTAAAACGGAGCTAAAACAGCTTCCTAGTTGTCTTTCTCAAGTTAGCCGCAGCCCGAGGGCTTGAGATACTGTATGGTGGGTTCCTAGCATGCGTGCTTGACTTGCAGTATGGCCCGAGTGAGGCATCTGCAAGTGGCACATAAAGCTGCATGGTGGATTTAGCCTTTGCTAGTACAAGGCAAAAGGGGAGGTTTCTGGGCTAAACGCTGCTTTGATAGAAGCATAGACCCACGAAGGCTCCCAGAGCTGGTGGTAAACGTATCACCGCCATGTTGGGAAGCTGAGGTGGGCGGAGCCAGCAGCCACAGCACCGTTTCAGTCTTAGAATGCTGCAGTTTAAAGCAATAGGTTCACAATAAGACAGATTCAGATGGAACAAGACTTTAAATGCTTTAAAATGTGTGTAAAAATGTACGTAGGCTTCAAAGAGAGATAAAAAGGAATATATAAAAGGAATATATACAGTTATATAAAGAAATAGATAGTTTTGAAAAATGAAGTCTTTAAAGAGACAGTAAAGGTAGTATAAAATATAAGCCACGTAAAGATGGATATCACACAGAAAATCTGCATTGTGTTGTCTTTGGGATTCTTAACTGCAGAGAGATATTTGATTGTAAAGGAAGCTGAGTTAAACCAATATGTATATTTTAAAGATACATTGACTTCAAAATTTGGATGTAAAGATATGTTGCTTTGGAAAGGAGGCTCTGATTTTGTTTCCACAGAAAGCCAGAGGCTATGGATTTGTTCCAGATTAAGATACATCAGGTTTGACCAGCCAAGACCACCTGAAAGGTCTCCGATGACACCATGGCTCAGATGATCCAACATCCAGAACCGTTTCAAGGCAACTGGCTCAGACGATACACCCTCACGGACTACTCCATGATCCTAAAATTTTCTTTGTGTCCCCATAAGATACAGCGCCCCCCTCCAGCAGGAAGCAGTAAGAGAAGCTACGCCCAAATTCCCAAATTATATGTAATTTACTTTGTTAAGGTTAAAACCTTCCTTTTTGAAAAAAAAAAAAAAGGGGGGGAAGTGCTGTGGGATGTTCTGTATGGCAAATGTGTTGCTAATAAAGCACTGATTGGCCAGTGGCTAGGCAGGAAGTAGGCGGGACTAACAGAGAGAATTAAAAGAGCAGGAAGGCAGAAGGAGACTGCCTGCCAGCCTGCCAGCCAGCAACCGCCAGGACAAGCAGCATGTAAAGATGCCGGTAAGCCACGAGCCATGTGGCAAGGTATAGATTTATGGAAATGGATAACTTAAGATATAAAGACAGTTAGCAAGAAGCCTGCCACGGCCATACAGTTTATAAGCAATAGAAGTCTCTGTGTTTCCTTGGTTGGGTCTGAGCGGCTGTGGGACTGGCAGGTGAAAGAGATTTATCCTGACTGTGGGCCAGGCAGGAAAACTCTAGCCACAGGTGTCTATTAATATAACTCATTCTCACAGGACTTCCCATCAGCTCCAACCTTATACAGGTTTCCTGAACTCTGCTGCTAGCATCCTAACCCTTACCCAGGTGGTCTAGAGTGGCATGTAACCCCAATCACACAAGAATGTGATCAGAAATTATTCACACCTGACCCAGGTGTACCACATTTCTGAGGCAGAAGAGGACTGGTGGTCCCTACTGAGCCAAGCTGGATTTTTTGCTTAGGGTATCCCTTTTTTAGATGGACAAAAAAAAAAAAAAAAAACAGAAAAAGAAAACGAATAAAAAGCCATGCTGGAGAGACTGCCTCAGAGTCTCCTGTCTCCCCGGCTTCTTCTGGCCCCTGACTGACATGATCCTGGAACCCACCATCCTATGGTCAGGAACCAGGACACCAGGAACAGGGCTCACACCCAGGCTGCTTCCTGCCTCCTCATCCACCCACTTTACTCTTTAGTCTCTGTTCAGAAGCAGTTCCTGCCACCAATTTCCATGATGTGCCCTAGGCTCCAGGTCAGTCACTGCTGTCCCACCTAAGGAAGGCTAGAGGAGCACCCTGAAGGAGTCCCCCTAAGGCCAAGACAGGCACAATTTGAACAACAAAATACGTACAGAGAGTGTCAGACTGTAACTCATAGGATAACGTAAAAAGTCATGGCTAGAAAGGAGCAGAGCAGCTCATCGTTAGACAAGAATTTCAGTTAATACAGGGAGGTGGGAAAGTCACCTCTGTGATGGCAAAGTGATCATTATCGCAGACAGGGTGCTCTGGGGAGCGTAAGACCGGTGGGTGAAAGTTTGTTGAGAAGTGGGAGATCCGAGTGATTTCAGAGTATCTATCCCAACAACAGATTTATTATGGTAAATGGCTTTTTAAAAACAAAAGACTACAATGATGACCCTCATAAGTGACACTCAGCAGACGCCACCTTAAGGTCAGGATCACTGGTCAGGAGACACGAGGTCCTGCAGAGGCCACCTTACCTATGCAGATGCAGAGCTGGATCTTAACCATAGCGTGAAAATAAGGTTCTAGACTATTGGGCACAAATCCCAGGTTTGATATGGGCTAGCTGTGTGTTCCACAAAATTTACCTAATCTCTCTGTGCCTCTTGTATAAAATGAAGGTCTTTGCTGCTTTTCTTTTGTCAGACACAGAGGACAACTACACTCTGTCTATAAGGGTTAATCTGTGCCTTTGTCTTTATTCCCTGTAACTGTCCCTTAACACCTAAAAGTGCTTGGCTCAGGACTCTCAAAGAACAATGGGTGGAGGCCCAAGGAGGGTGCTGTGGAAGGAGGAACGGAGAGGGTCTTCTGCCCACAAAAAGGTACAGGCTTTATCAGATGGGATCCCAACAGGATAGTAAGCATTCCACGTGGGTGCTGTGGAATGAGAAAAATGGCAAGACTGGGAAGAGCCCAGGGGAGAAACTGACCCATATTGAACATCACCTGCTTCACAGGCAGGGCCTCCCTGCTCCATTGTGGTTGTTCTGGGGTTTGCTTTGAAAGAGACAGAAAAGGGATGGGGAAGGAAATGAGGGGGAGGGAGAGAGGAAAGAGCACATCTTCAAAGAGTTTCTAACCAAAAAAGCCCCAATGCCTGAAATTTTCGGCATAAATTGATGCATCCCAGAATGCTGCTGATACCAAAACCTGGGCAAGGTTTGCTGATCCTGGGAAAGCACCACTTTAAAAAGTGACTGAACTGGTTGAAATCCAGCAAGGAGCCAGCCTTGGTAAACCAGAGGTGAGTTGATATGGGCATTGGCAGGGTGTTCCCTGGGGGTTCTCAGGAGTGCTGAGGTCTGTGAGCTATCAGAATTCCCATCACCATGATCAAAACCAATCAATGCTTCACCCTGGTCAATAAGTGGCACCTCTGGGCAATAGGGCTGATTGAAGCCATGTGGGGAATGCAGGGCTCTGTTTTGCGTAGCTAATGGCTGGCTTTGCTACTATGTTCCAAGGCTGTGCAGTTTGCATCCCAGTCTTCTGCAGACCTGCCACATCTGCAAACAGCTGGGTGCCAAGAGGGCCCCTCAAGGAAAAACACACATGCTGAAGTCCTAGTTTTGCCAGGCTTGAAATGCACCAACTTGCCTGAGTTTACCTCTAACCATCCTTCACCCTAATGACCTCCACTGCAAAATGGTTTAGAAGCTTGCTCTTTATTTCTCTTTTCCTTCCTTCCTTCCTTCCTTCCTTCCTTCCTTCCTTCCTTCCTTCCTTCCTTTTCTTTCTTTCTTTGTACTGGGGGTTGAACCCAGGACCTTGCACATACTAGAAAAGCACCCTACCATTGAGCTATGCCCCAAGTCCCTCAGCCGTAAATTAGAAGGATGGGATGAGGTCAGTGGTTTTCAACCTTGAGTGCACATTAGAATACCTAGGAAAATTTCTAAATTCCCAGGGCCTCAGCTTTGATCAATGACATCTGAAGTATTGAATTGTCTTCAAAAGCACACTGATGGTTGTCTCCTTCCAGTCATGACATTAGCTGGAACCAGATCAGCTATCTAACCTGGTTTGGCTTCTTACTGCTGCCACACTTAGACATAAATGTGTTATTGTACAGATTCGAGGTTAGCTGTCTACAGTGAGTTGAGGAGAGCTGAAATGAAGCATGACAGCGGGGCTGCATTTCTTCCAGAAGCTAGAGAAGAATCTATTTCTTTGCCTGTCCCAGATTCTGTTTTGATTGGATCATATTTCCCCCTTTCTATCCCCTAAGCTAGTGAAATCCAACCACATTCCACTTACACTGACACATCTGCAATTTTCTTGACTATTTCTCTCCTCCACTACAGATAATTTCGAGGACTTCTCCTGGGCCATCAGGGAGAGCCTCTCTTCATAAAGTTGGCTGACTTATTTCACCTGTGATCCTAATTTTTCTTTGCCTGGCTGATGAGATGGTTCAGTGGGCAAAGGTACTTGCTACCAAGCCCAATGACTTGCGTTCAATCTCTAGAACCCACACGGTAGAAGGAGAGATCTACTAGGGTGTTTGAGACAGAGGACGGAAGAGAAAGAAGCTGTGCTGAGGAAAAGGTCCTAAAGCCTGCATCAGGACCCTCAGTCTTTCTTTAAACCTGGAGCTGCTCATATGCGGGGAGGTATTCCATTAATGGAATGACCTGTCATACCAAGGAGAGAATGGCTTCCAGAGACAGTAAACTACCAGAGAACCTGAAGTTGAACCAACACTGGTTGGTGCTCAGCAGTATTGAGAGGTATTTGACACTTTCCAACTGAAAGAGTAGCTAGCCCTTGTGGGTCCTTGTGGACATTCTGGGAGGCCCCACAGTAGCAGAACTAAGCCATGGAAAGGCAAAATCTACTTCAGAGCCAAAAAAAAGTAAAACACGGATTCAAAAGCAAGATGCCACTTGAGGGTAAACCAGTTGGTTGCCAGTACACAACACAGTGCAGTCTGTGAAGGAAAACCAAGCCCAGACACTCAGCCACACCACACTCGATGCCTGGCACCCAAGGAAAGGTATCAAAATATGCAACAACAAAAAAAAATTAAAGAAACAGGAAAATGTAACCCAAGGCATTTCAATCAAATAAACCTAGAGAGGCAAACTCAGAAACCACAGAAGGGGATGGAATTAGCATAAAAGGATTTTAAAACAACTATTATAAACATTTTCAAGGTTTGAGGAAACTATAAGCATCCCAAAGAGAGAAAAGACTGGGGGAGGGGGACGGCGTGGAGCTTCTAGAGCCCAGAATTACAACACATAAAGTGAAAAATGTCCTAGACAAGCTTAAAAGCAGATTAGACACTGCCCAAAGAAAACAGGCAAGACTGAACAGAGGGACGATTCAACCAGAAGCAGAAGGTTTTTAAAGACAATCAGTTAAAAGAGCCCCAGTGACATGCAGAAAAACATCAAATGGCCTTTATTCTGGAGGAAAAAGGGAGCTGTTTCCCCTCCCCCCCCCACACTCTCATACACAACACAGAACATTTCTTTGCCCAGACAAGAGATTGCTCTTCACCAACAACCAATCTCCAGTGGACACCAGCTGAGTGTCCTATGGTTTAATTCTGATACCATCTACCTGGAGGTAGCGTCATAGTCCCACAGGTGGAGAGCCCCTGGTCCACAGCACTGCGCTCCTAGGTTAGTCACAAGTGCCAGTGTGTTAGTCAGATTTTGTCACTGTGATGAACTATTTGACATAAACTACCTGAAGAAAGACAAGGTTTATTCGGGTTCACAGTGCCAGAGGTTCCAGTCCATGGTCACTTAGTTGTCTTGGCACTGTGGGACTGTGGTGAGGCAGGGCTGTGGCAGAGAAAGTGTGGGACAGCAGAGATGGTCACCTCATGCAGCCAAGAAGAGTAGAAAGAGGGAGAGAAAAGGGAAAAGGGGAGGCAAAGCAAAACATTCCATCAGAGATATATCCCTAGTTACTTTCTTATTCCAACCATGCTCCACCTCCTAATAGTCCATTTAGTACAAACTTTTGCAATGGATTAATCCATGAATGAAGTTAGGATCTTATGATCCAATCATAAACCCATCAACTATTTCATATCTGTGATGGTTAACCTTGATTATCAACATGACAGGATCTAGGATCACCCATGGCATAGACCTTGCATATGTCTGTGAGGGCATTCCCAGGGAGGTCTAACTGAAGTTGAAAGAGCCATCATGATATGAATAGCATCATCTCATTGGCTTGGGCATTGGGTTAAATTAAAAGAAGAACGTGAGCTGAGCGCCAGCGTTCATCTCTCTGCGTCCTGAAGGAAGATGCAATGTGACAGCTTCCGCAGCCTCCTCCTGTCACTACACCTATTCTGTCAGGATGGCTCGTATCCTTGAACTGTGAGCAGCTGTGAGCCCAAATAAACATTTCCTTTCTTAATTTGCTTTGATTTTGTTGTTGTTGTTTTGTTTTGTTTTTTATTTTGTTTTTCTTTTGTCACAGTACCAAGGTAACTAACACAAAATCAAACCAATACAATACTCAACTAGAAGTTTCCTAAACCTTGTAAGCATGAGTGATTACATTATTAGCTCAACCATTGGCTTCATCTCCTCCTGGAGGTCAGTGTACAGAGCTGTAAGTTCTGATCCTCTAATCATATGATAGGTTCAAACAGCCCTCATTCTGTGGTTATCTAGGAGCTTTCAAAAAATGAATCTCACTCATATAAATTCAGCCATGGTTGGAGCTTGTTATGAATCATGAAGGCTGTGTCTTTAACCTTTACCACTCTGAAGCTCTTTCAGGAACTGAGGGAGAAGTCCAAGTTTTATTTTGTAACAAGAAACAATCCTATTGCTCTAGACATTTAGGAAATGACAAGGGCTTCAGGATCCATAAATGAAACTGAGACACATATTTGCTATTATATCATAGTGTCACATAAGAACTACATGAAGAAGTAATAGCTGTATGAATTTTCTAGATTTTTAAAAAATCATGTTGACATATTTAAAATGACAACATACCTCAAAACAGGGTAACAAAGTGAAGAATCACATCCATGGATTTCCTAATCAAGTTTATGAAAATCAGTTAAAAAAGGGGGGAGGGTTAGGGATTTAGCTCAGTGGTAGAGCGCTTGCCTAGCAAGCGCAACGCCCTGGGTTCAGTCCTCAGCTCCAGAAAAAAAAAAAAGAAAAAAGAAAATCAGTGATAACTCTGAAACATCCTTAAAGTGTATAAAAGATTCCCATCATACACACAGGGGGCATAACTAAAGAAAAACACAGTTCTGACTATTCAGCTCAAACTATGCAAACCAGACGGCAATGGAACCGTATTGCTAATGTGTAAAGAAAGCTGGAAGCCTGCCAACCTGGAACTTTATAGCCAGTGAAAATATCCTTCAAAAACAAAGGCAAAAAAAATGCAACTGATAAAGTGTGGAAAATCCATTATCACTAGGAAATTTGCATTGTATTAATGGTGAAATAGCGCCCTTTTGGCTTAAGGGAAATACCAGATGGAAATCAAGGCTAGAGAGATGAATGAAGGGAACCAGAAGGTCCAAATTTGCAGATAGAGTTTTTTAAACTTTGAGTATTTTAGTTTTTGTTTTCTTTAAAGAGTAGTATGTGTGTGTGTGTGTGTGTGTGTGTGTGTGTGTGTGTGTGTAGAAATAGAGAGAGAGAGCATATGTAACAATAATAGCATAAAGGACAAGAAGAGAAAAAGGAATTGTATTCTTGTAAAAATTTTATATCATATAGAAACTAGCATAAGATTAGTGGGAAGGAGACTAGGAGAAAGTAAATATGCATATGTTACAAATCCTGAAGCAATACCTAAGAGCAGAAAACGCAAAGGCATAATTAATAAGCTTATACAGAACATGGAACAGAATCCTAAAAATACCCAATTAATATTAAATAAGGAAATAAAAATAGAACAAAGAATAGATAAAAATTGAAAATGAGTAGCAAAATAGTATATTTGAACTCAACCCACAAACAATTAAATACAAATTGTTTAAATATTAAATTTAAAATATCAAAAAGTAAGACCCAGTTATATGCTATGTATAAAATATATACTTTTTTTTAAGAAAACTTACTTTGTAGCACATACCAGCCTCAAATTGTTGGCAATCTTCTTACTTCATCCTCCCAGGTCCTGGGAATACAGGTGTGAGCAACCACACCTGTCACAAAATATTTATTTTAAATATAAAAACAGATAGGCTCAAAGTAAAAGTTGATGTAAGAGTTTTAATTGCCAATTTGACACAATCTAGAATCACATAGGAAAAGAATCTCATGAGGGACTGTCTAAATAAGGTGGACATATTTATGGGGGACTTCTTGATTACATATTAATTGATGTGTGAAGACGCAGACCACTGTGGGTGACACCATTCCTCAGGCAGGGGATCCTGGACTGCTAACTGTAGAGAGTAAGCTGAACAAAGGCAAGCATGCATACATTCATTTTTCTCTGCTCTTGACCATGAATGTGACTAACTACTTCAGGTTCCTGGATTGACTTCCCTGCAGTGATGGACTGTAATCTGGAATTGTAAGCTAAAACAATCTTTTTTTCTCTCCTAAGATGCTTTTTATCAGGGTATTTTGTTGCAGGATATTTGACTACATGGTGAAGCCTTATATTGCATTATTTACTGGAAATACCTGCTTCTAGCTGTGGTATGGCTCAGCCCTAGCACACACCTTTAATCCAAGAGCTTTCTGCTTGAGTATTGTAAACAGGATTAAATAAAATCAACCATAGGTCAAATGGAAGAGCAAGCAACAAGTTGACAGGAAGTAAAAACAATAGAGAATAAGAGGGAGTCAGGAGGACAGATAGAGAGACACACAGGAAGTAGAAGGGAGGGATATCCACTTGGATGAGTTTCTTTTGTTTAAGATGATAGGAGAAACCTCTTTCTGGGATGATGGTGAAGGACGAAGCAGCTGCCTCTCTGAACTATCAGGTTTTCACCCCAGCATCTGGCTCCTGGGTCTTTATTGATAAAATAGAAAGATAGAGACTTATTAAAAAATAATAGTATTTTATCATAGAGACAGAAATGAAACTAGATCAGATGAAATAAAATATACTATACAAACACTAGTTATATTTACATATAATTCTATTGATTATATTCACATCAAGTTAAATAGAATTTCACACACACACACACACACACACACACACACACACACACACACACACAAAGAATACAACACACTGAGAAAAGGGTCAGTTCACCAGGAAGACAAAATGTGTATAAGTGTTTATATAACCCTTAATGAATCGTCAGACAGAATATACAAGAAAATTCTGGTAGAACTGGAAGAGAGAGAGAGAAATGCAAGGCTGTGTTGGTGACCTCAGTGCTATTCTCTTTCATTGGTCAAATACCTGGATCAAAAGTCTTTCTAAGGACACAGAGGACTTGAAGAACACCATCAAGACGTTCACCCAAACAGGCACTCTAACCAACAACATCAAAACACCCATCATTTTAAGGTGTGCCTCCTAGTCTAACTCAAAAGTCCATATTCTCAGTATTGGCTGGAGCTGGCTCATACTAGCTCACAAACTTGTGCACCTGATTTTTCTAACCTTGCATTCAGCAGCACTGTGTTCGGTTTGGCCATGATGGAGGTATTTGTACCATAAAGATTGGCTGGTGTTACAAACCGGGCAATTTTTCTCAGAGAATCAGCTTACCTGAACGTCACTGAAGAGTCTGGTGCTTCACACATGATACCTGACACACAAAAGGTACTAAAACACTTAAAAGCATCATGTCATCCTGTGTATGTTCTCCCAGCAACTGATTTTTAAATAAATAACAGTAAGGTGTGTACATAAAAGTCTTAGAGAACAAATAACAAGTCTAAATAATCCATAAGTCAAAGGACAAATTACAAAAGAAATCTTTAAATACGTTGAAGTCCATGAAAATAAAAATATAACATATGACATTTCTGGAACTCCAGCAAAACTGTAGTAATAACTAATAATAAGTAGTGTGGTGGTTTTAATGATCAATGTCTCTTACAATCTCTGGCATTTGAATTCTTGATTCCCAGTTGGTTACACTGTTTGTGTAGGTTAGGAGATACAGCCTTACTGTAGGAAGTATGTCCCTGGGGCCAGGCTTTGAGAATCTAAAGACTTGGTGCTGTTTCTAGTTTTCTCTCCAATCTCTCTCTCTCTCTCTCTCTCTCTCTCTCTCTCTCTCTCTCTCTCTCTCTTTCTCCTCTCTCTCTCTTTCTTTCTCTCTCTCTCTCTCTCTCTCTCTCTCTCCCCCCCTCTCTCTTTTTCCCTCTCTCTCACTTTCTCCCTCTCTCTCTCTCTTTCTCCCCCCTCTTTCTCTCTCTCTCTCTCTCTCTGTCTCTCTGCTTCCTGCTTGTGGCTCAAGATGTGAGCTCTCAGCTGCTGCTCCAGCTGCCATTCCATTATTACCAGCTCTTATCCCTTTGGAAACGTAAGCCCAAATAAATCCTTTCTCCTGTAAGTTGCCTTGGTCTTGGCGTTTTACCACAGAATAGAAACATTTCTAATACAAGTAGTCATGAGTGATCATGACTCTGAATTAGAAAGGAGAAAAGTGCCCAAATCAGTCATTTACATCTCCACTTGAGGAAAGAGGGGAAATGCAAACTAAACCCAAGGAAACTGGAAGAAAGGGAACACACAGTCCAACTGTAATACTAACTGGTGAGCTGTGAGCATCTAGCCAGACTGACCCAGGAGCAGAGGAAACCACAGTTTACCAATAGCAAGGATCAAGAGAGGGGCATCACATCCCGGGGACCTTAAGTAATGAAACGCTAATAATAAAATTGCATAAGAGATTTTAAACAAGTTCAACAACTCAGATGACATGTATAAATCTACCAATTTCCTGAAAGACACAGACTTCCAAAACTCACTTGAGAAGAAATAGAAAGCATGAGTAACAATACATCTATTAAGCCTGTAGCTATAAGCCTTCTTACTTGGTTACTACAGTTTCCCTGGAAAATTCTGTTTTTAAAAATTAAGTAGGAAAAAAATATTAGACCCATTAAACTCTTTCAGAAATTAAAGAGAAAACCTTTCCATTTCCTCTTGATCTGCAAAATTACCCAAATCCCATTTCAGAAAGGGATATTTCATAATATAATAGAAGTAATACAGTAGAAATCTGCATACCAGGGTGTATCAAAAACACTGAGAATATGACCAAACTGAGTTCAACAGTACACAAGAAAAGAGCGGGACCCAGTGGAGAAACAACCAGTAAGGCTAGGACAGGAAAGTGACAAGTTGAAGGCCAGCCTGGGCAAGTTAGTGAGACCCTGTGTGGAAATGAACAATAAAAGCCAGTCTGGGGAGATCACTAGGAGGTGAGAACTTGTGTAGCATGTACAAGGCCCTAGGTTCAGTCCCCAGCTACCTCAGAAAGAAACCAACAATACTCAGAGTGTATAAACAACATGACCTGGTGTGATTTCTCTAGGAATGAAAAGTTAGTTTAATATTCAGTTATCAGAAAAATGATCTGATTATCTCAATTGACTCTTTAAAAGGGTGGATACGATTTAACATGTGTGATAAAGCCTCAGCATGGCAGCCTCAGGACAGATGGAAGAACTGTACGGAAGTTCCCAGAGATGCTGACGGTAGGGCTGATTAATTTTCACTGTGTAGTGTTTTTTATTTCCAATTTTTTATAATAAATGTTTAAGTTGAAAAATTCTCAGTGTAGTAAAGATATGTACTCATTTGCAGGACATTTTTCCTTCTTGAGTGGGCTCCTTTCCCCAGAATGTGAACCACCCATACTGCTACCACTGACCCACAGTCAACCATAAGGAAACATAGCAAAGCTTGACCCCCCACGGGGCCATTTTCCAAGTTCTCAGGGATACAGGAGACTTGAACCACACTACTAAGAAGCTTATCGAAATAGGCCATTATGAACACCTCACTCAGCAGCAACAAAAAACGGTTGTCTTCTGTGCTCCTGGTGCTCTTACTAAATAGA
>CABHPP010147655.1:8179-46572 GCA_902168425.1 Peromyscus attwateri | reverse complement strand
CTCTGTTAGTCCCGCCTACTTCCTGCCTAGCCACTGGCCAATCAGTGTTTTATTAGCAACACATTTGCCATACAGAACATCCCACAGCACCCATGCATATGATGCTGCTTTAGTAGGAGAAGTAATTTCTAGAAATTTTAAGAAAACTCAAAATGTCAGATGTTTTAACTATGATAAACAAGGTTATTTGAAAAGGGATTGTACCAAGATGTTTCTAGAAACAATCTTTTTTTTTTTTTTCTAGAGCTAATCCAAACAGAAGGCTCCAGGCTTTTTTAGTATGCTGAAGATGTGATAATGGCTGGCATTGGACTAATGAATATAGATTAACAAGAGACAGGCAAGGCAACCCTTTGCCATTCAGAAATGCTTTGAGGGGCATCCTGCAGGCCCCAATATCAAATTTGGCTCAATATTTTCTTCTCAGCATCAGAGCAACTCATCCACAGAGCAATTAAAAGACTTACTATCTGTTGTTAAAAACCATATTGCTTTGCATGTGACCAAAGACAGAATAACTTCTATATACAACAAAAAATTCAGAAAAGCCCAGAAAACAAGTATTTTGGCAAACTGTTATAAATGATCAGAGACCAAAGCTAAAAATACATATAAATGCCATTAAAATTGAGGGTTTAATAGACACAGGTGTAACAATAATTTCACCAAACTCTTGGCATTCAGATTGGCTTCTTCAGGAGGTAAATGTTCAGCTTCTTCTTAGGTTTGGAACTTCATCTTAGGTAAAACAAAGTATAAGATGGGTTGAGTATATAGGGCCAGAGAGACAGATAGGAAAATTAAAACTGTATGTGGCTACCATAGTAATGAATTTATGGGGACATGATTTGTTGCAGAAATGGAAAACACAAATTAATATTCTTCCAATCTCAGAAACAAACCATAAAATAAAGAATGCTTCTGAGAGAAATATTGAAAGGTATTATCAAGAACAGTCATAGATCATTCAGGTTGTATATAAACAGGGTATGACATCTGGTGGTCTTTCAAGGATACTAATAGCCCTACCTTTAAAATGGTTAACTGACAAACCTATCTGGGTGGAACAATAGCCTTTGACATCAGAAAAATTACAGGTACTAAAACAGCTGGTACAGGAGCAGCTAGATGTCCAACATACTGAAAAATTGACCAGTCCTTGGAATTCTCCTATGGCGCTGCCAAGCATCTTGAAGGCACTGCTTGACAAATCTCCAGTGCTTAGACAACATAGACTAACCCTTCACTGCCCTTGGTGGAGTTTGCCACACCACTTCTGCCTGTGCTTTTGAGATGTTTGATGTTTGAATTCCATGCTGTTATGAGCCCCTCACCAAAGGCTAGAGCTGGGATAATGTAATAATTCTTTTTTTTTTCTTTGTAGCTCTTTTTTTATTTATTTTTTTCATTTTACATACCAACCTCTGTTCCCCCTCCCTCCCCTTCTCCCATCCCCCCTCCACCTTCCCCCATTCCACCCCCATTCCCTCCTCATAGGGGGTAAGGACTCCCTTGGGTAGTCAACAGGCTGGCATACAAAGTTGGAACAGGACCAATGTCTGAGTAAGGCATTGTGCCATAGGGAATGGGCTCTAAAAATCCAGTTTGTGTACCTGGGATAAGTCCTGGTCTCATTGCCAGGGACCCCAAAACACATTAAGCCATGAAACTGGCACCCACATTCAGAGGGCTTAGTGCCATCCCATGCAGGCTCCCCAGCTCTCAGTCCAGAGTCCACAAGCTCCCAATTGTAGACGAATTTCTAAATGGTCTTATTAAATAAAAATATATGGGTAAAAGCCTTAGAGATCAGGAAAATAGAAATAGTCACCAGCAAACCTTACCTCACCAGCTCTACAGCTTCCAAATGCAAGCTACTTCCTGTCTTATTGGCTCCTTCATTGCCGTGCTGTTCTGCCTTCTCATTGGCTATTTTAGCCCAGCTACTTCACTTCCTTGTCACTGCCTGTCTGTACAGACCTTCAGGTCTCTATGGTTGGTACTGGGATTTAAGGCATGTGTTACCATGCTTGGCTCTGTTCCCTAGTATGGCCTTGAACACACAGAGACCCTATCTGCTAAGTGATGGGATTAAGGGTATGTGCTATAACTGCCTGACTTCTTCGTTTACTTAAAATGGCTTGCTATTTCCTCTGATCTCCAGGCAAACTTTATTAAGGCACAAATGAAATATCACCACATTTCAGCACAAATAAAATATCACCACACCCAATAGCTTGGATCAGCTATCTCTGTGGCTTTTCCCATCATGATCCTGACCGCCCCCCCTTGCTCCTATAATCCCTCCTCCCTCTCTTCAACTGAACTCCAGGAGATTGGCCAAGTGTGTGGCTGTGGATCTCTGCATCTGCTTCCATCGGTCACTGGATATAGGTTCTATGATAACAATTAGGATAGACACCAATCTGAATACAATAGAAGGTCAGTTCAAACACCCTGTCCAGCACTGCTATGATTCTTAGCTGGGGACATCCTTGTGAGTTCCTGGGGATTTCCCTAGTTCCATATTTCTCCATAACCCCTTAATTGTTCACTCTGTCAAGATATCTCTTTCATTGATCTCCTTCTCCACCCCCAACTCAGCCATCTCCAACCCTCATGTTCCCACCTCCCATCTCCTCCCTTCTAATCTTCTGTCTCAGTTCACCCAAGAGATCTTAACCATTTCCCCTTTCTGGGGCAATCTTTGTAGAAGCTGACGAGAATAAAACCTACAGTGGTTCCCCAGGAGAATCATCTATGCAAGAAATTGAGTCTTCTATAGAATCTACTACCTAAGTGGTATCAGTAAACATGAGACTTAGGATCTAGAAAAAAATCATTGAAGAAGAAAAACTTAGGAAAATTTTAGAAGCTGAGAAACTATAACTGAATCATTAGGTTTTTGTGTTTTATCTCAGAAATATGAAACTAGCATGTGTAGGAAAAAAATTTTGATTATAAAATTAATGACAAGCCTTGGAACCTGCCTGAAGGCAAAGTAATCAGTTTTAGGAATCTTGATGCTTTTTTTACCCTTTGCAGGATTGTAATAAAGATAGTGAACATTTTGAAACAAGAGTTTATGACAAAGACACAAAGAGAAACATTCTGGCTCAATGAACTGCCTGGCCTCCTGAGCAGACTTGTCAGATCAGGACTTTTCTGATACTATAGGAAAAATAAAGAGCAGAGCACAGCACTTCAAAAGTCAAAGGAAAGGATGTTTGTCTTATGTCAGACATAAAAAATTAAACTAGGGACTGAGGAATTAGATTTCCGTAGAAAGATCAGATATTCATTATAGTAGATTAATGGAATAATTTAGGAGAAGCTTGCTATAACAGGTAGTAGGAAATAACTTCTGATCTATTAATTTAGTCAAACTTAGATAGAGACATCCTGGTATTTCTGTAACCACAAGGCTTATGACATTGATTTTTAAGAAAAACACAATAAGTTAAAAGAATTGATTTTATCAAAATGTTAGATTTTAGTTCTCATGAAATTTGCTGTTTGCTTGTTTTGCTTCTTTTACTTTGATATGCTTATGTAATCAAGGGAGACTTTAGAAATAGTATGTGGCATGAAAAGACTTTGTAAACAATGATTAAAGTCTATGAGGAAATTATTTTGAGTATAAATAAAGACTGTGAGAGATGCAGGTTGTTAGAGTTCATAAAGCCATGCCCAGATATGCTTCCTTTCTGTCCATCTCCCATAAAACGAAACTAAGAAGTGTCCTCTGTCTGATTTCTCTGTTGCCACTCTTGTATCCATCCACTTCAGAACCTGCCCTCATTCAGAGCTGGACTCCAGAATTCCTATATTTGTAATTAAAAATAAATCTGGAAAATAGAGTATGTTAAAAGATTTAAGTGCTGGGCGGTGGTGGCGCACGCCTTTAATCCCAGCACTCAGGAGGCAGAGGCAGGCGGATCTTTGTGAGTTTGAGGCCAGCCTGGTCTACAGTGTGAGATCTAGGAAAGGTGCAAAGCTACACAGAGAAAAAAAACCAAAAAAAAAAAAAAAAGATTTAAGAGCCATAAATAAGGTGATTCAGCCAATGAGCTCTTTACAGCCTGGAATTCCCTTGCCTTCTTTATTACCAAAGAACGGTCTATAGTGATTGATTTAAAAGCCTGATTTTTTTTACTATACCTTTATAAGAAGATGATAGATAAAAATTTGCCTTCACAGGGCCTACTTATAACTCTTAGATTGTTAAAGGATATCAATGGAAAGTTCTCCAACAAGAGGTGTTAAACAGCCCCACCTTATGTCAATATTTCATATAACAGCCGTTGGAAATAATTCATAGTCCTCAAACTATAAGTTACCATTATACTGATGATATCTTTTTAGTTGATTCAGACTCTGATACTTTAAAAAATGTTTGGAGAGGTAAAGAAAATTAAAATTAAATTGAAGAGACATTTGAATAATGAAAAAAAAAACTGCTGAATTAAATCAGCCTGTATACTTCAAAGATGTATTGACCTAAGAATGGAAACCAGGATATAAGTGACATTGGAGAAGAGATTTTGTTTCTATGGGAGAAGAAAGCTACGGATACCATCAAGATTGACAAAGATTAGATTTGAACAGGACAGGCCTCTTCATTGGGAGAGGCAATAGTTCATCAACTGCAAGGCCATTCCATTTAAATTAACTTATAAGACTGACATACATCTTTCATTTGAATAGACAGATCTTGCCAAAAAAAAAAAAAACCCCAAAGTTAAAATTAGGGTAGGATTTTTTTTTCTTTCCAGGAGAATAAAAGAATCCAACTAAAGAATCTGAAGACCACTGGACAAATAAGACACCCCAGAATTAAACTTAAAGTATTTTGAACAACTTTAAATTGCTATGAATTTAATTAATGACTGAATATTAAATGTTTAATCCTGGGACAAATACCAGGATACAAATTAAAGTATTCTAGACTGTAAAACAAATTACTAAACAGTCTTATTAATAAAAAAAAAAAACCTGGAGCCAGATTTTGGAGTAAAAACAGAGATCAGGCAAGCAGAAAGAAGCCAGCCACATTTGTACTGCTAGAAATCCTCAGCCAAAGAGACCTACTTTCTGTATACTCATGCCTTTATGCTTTTCTGTCTCTGGCGTCTTACTTCCTCTCTCCACCCAGCTACATCACTTTCCTCTTTCAGCCCAACTCTATCATTTCCTGTCTGTTTGTACAGGTCTCCAGACCTCTATGGTTAACTAGTGCTAAGAATTAAAGGTGTGTGCCACCACTGCCTGACCTCTATGTTTAATATGGTGGCTGGCCTTTTCCCCTGATCCTCAGATAATCTTTATTGGGGTGCACAAAGAAAATATCATCACACTGGACATCAACATTTGAACAGTTACTGTAAAACTTTTATCATTCACATACTAAAAAATAGTGTCTGGCTATATAGTTTGTTGGAGCACTCAGTACATTGAAGATATTTAATATATAAACAGAGAATGAGCCAGAAAAAAGGTATCAGGGAAGAAAAGGTGTAAATTCAGAAAAATATATAAATGAAGGAGACGGCAGTAAACACTGTCATTGGAAAACAGCACACAGCCCTTATGGGAATGCTGAAATTTTAATCAAGAGGAAGCAAATGTTGATTAAACTTGGAATAGTTTCTCTGATTCCAAGATGCCTCTAAATATAAAGAATAACATCAATAATGTGTTGACCTGACTTGGAAGGCTCTGTGCCCTACTGTGAATTTATTAAATGCTACTGGGAAAGCTGATTCCCTGTTATTCCACTTCAACTCTAGTTCCTGAAAACAAAGTTATCCTACCTAACAACTAACTAATTGACTGAATGTTAAACAGTACTTTAATTTTGTTTTATTAATATTCATTAAACAACTAAAAAAGGAAGTTGATTCTGTCAAGCTTACAATTTTTAATTAAAATGAAAGCAAAGATGTCTAATTTGCAAACACAGAACTTTAGACAGCAGCAAATAGATAAAGTTTACTGTGCATATCTCAGGGAAAAAATGCATTTATCATTTAATTAAAACTTTAGTATTTTAAAATGTCTTTTCTTGAGACATAAATAACTACTTCATCCTATAAACCTCCAGTGTATGGAAAGTGTCATACACAGCTGTAAATATTGGTGGTGCTTTTTGCTTTTGTACCATACACACATGAGTGTTTTTTAAAGACAAAGTTCTGCAGAAACAATACTGCCTTGGAATAGGATGATGGGGTTCTAGTCTTGACCTGAGTTTTATCTGCTTCACAGTGCTCAAGTTGTCAATCTGACCTTTGGAAGATTTAATTCAGATACATGGTGGCAACTTGCCACCTCGAAGGGTTTGTGAAAATAAGAGTTCTTTTTATACTTAGCCTCTAAAGAGACAAAATAAGTATGAAAACTTACCAATTGTACTTCTGGTAAAGAAAAGGTAGACATATCATGATTCCCTGAAGTTAAGTACTACTCAGAGCATAGCTGATAAAATCTACCTTATATTGAAGATGTGGTCCTGGGGGCAAAAGTATACATCATCTGGGGTTACTACAAAAGATTTGGGGAGCTTACTACGTCGGAGAGTTTGGTAAGTAGTTCAAAAATATGACTATATACCAGAGTCAATTTTTCTTTTTTAAAAGAATTTTATTTATACCATTGGCTGCACAGACACACACCAAGATTTTCAATCCCATACTCCTCACCATTTCCTTAGCAATGCTCTCTCTGAATTCAGTGTAATAGTTCCACTTTCACTTCTCCTCCCTAGTTCAATCCATTTCCTTTGGAGAGACAACTCATATCGTGTTTTTAATATATACATTTATAATTTCTTTTCTGGATATTTATTGAAATACATAAATCTATGTAATAGTGTTGAATAACATATGCTTTTAATTTACATAAATGGTGTTATAAATGTTCTCACTTCCTATTCTAATTTGCCATGTATGTGTGATGTAGTATACTCACAGTTTATAAATCTGACCCTTCATGACACTGAAACATATTTTATCACATACAGACATGATATACCATATTGTACTTAATAATTCCTATGAGAATGGATATATAGGTTGTTGCTAACAACTAACTTTTTACCAGCAAGTATTGTTATTAAACATTTTCTAAAAGTTTCTTTATGCATTTATGAGAGATTTTCTCATCATAAACAATGCAGTGGGATATCTTGGCCTTAATAAAATGATACAAATATATTTTCTATACCAACTGTCTCTTCTCCCTAGTAAATGTACAAGTTAGTCACATTCCAGCAGTGAGCAACATTGACAACATTCTCATGATGTATTAGTATCTGTAAGTTTGGAACATTTGCAAATTTTTAAAGGAATCTGCCTTTCATTCAAATTGTCTATTTTGTTATGAAGTCAAATATAATATAATAATATTTCTTCTTATTTTGAGATTTTTATGCTTACTTCCATCATGTAGTAAGGGAATAATAATAATAATTATGCACAGTTTTACATTTGACAGTGTTAAACTGTGAATGACTGCTGGTGCAAAACCATTGGTCAATGATATAGTATTATAATACTACTATTAGTTTGTATTAGATTAATTTAAATTTGTTCAATTTATACGTATAAGTGAATTGGCTTCTGGTTTTTCTCCCTGCATCATCTTTAACTTGTTTGGTATCAAGATTGTGATTAATTACATAAAAGGAATTCAATAATGATAAACACTTCTACATGTCTCTTTATGAACTCATGAATAATTCCACTTCTATTAAATTTGTCAATAGTATTAATTTATTTTAGACATATGCAATAAATGTGATTATTCAACAATAAGAAAGTGAAAATAGAATAATAACAGATTGAGTGTTATATGTCTGTTGATAATAAAGTTGTATCTAAAACATACTGTTTTGATCACATATGTGTACATATGCATTATTATATATACAATATATATTATTTGAATTTTCTTCAGATCTTATTTTCTGACAGCAAAAACAATATTTTTAGTTACTATTAAGCATGCAACTTTGGTCAAGAATGTGATATTCTCCCAGGCTGAGTGTCACCCACCTGAACACCCAGCCTCCATCACCACTCACACTAGGACCAACAGTGGTGCAGACTCCTTCAACAGGATAACCTTGGAAAGGATCTCATCAGCAGGTCTTGAAAGAGTCCATATGGGTTGAAGAGGAGAATTTCTTTGTCCTTGTTATTTACCATATAGTCTTGAATGGACTATGGATATTTAACCCTCTATGGGCCTATATTGTTAGCTCCATGGGAATCTCATTCTAGAGAAGGGGTGGGGAACACATGTGGAGGATGAAGGCATAATCCATGGATCCCTAGCATGTGGAGTCACAGCAGGTAGTACCTCAAACTATTCAGCCAACTTTTCTCCAGAGTCGGTACCTGCAAGAAGCATCATCTACAAAGCCTTTGCATTTATAGTGACTCCGAGGTTGCTGAGTGAAGAGCTTCCTGGGTATCATGAACAGAATAACCTTGTGCCTTTAGTTTTCAGGCATTGTATCTACATAATTAGAATCCCTACTTTTTGGTTTACATTCCCGTATGTTTCTATAAATACTGTATCTCCTAAAATGCCTCTAGACATTTGCTTGGGTCTCTGTGCAATTTATCTTCCTGTACGTCTCTAACAGAGTTAAGCTTTGGCCCAAACACTAATTCATTCTACAACACAGCTGGGAATGTGTGTCTTTAAAAAAATCTTGAAGGTCCTCTCTTTTTAACACAATAAAACATTAGCTTAGTAGATTTTTCTAAGTGAATGCTGAAAACCGACTTTTAAAGATCAAATGACTGATTAAAGGAAATTCATACATCAACAATTTTAAAACTGATCCAAAGTAAGAGGAATCTTGCATGCTTTGTAAAATACAGTACTTATCTGGCAGATATGCTCTATAACTCTCCATGCCCTCTGTGTTATAAATATCATATTTTTATTGGATTATGCTACTAAAAGTTGTATATTATAAGAGCCTTTCTCCATTAACTGATGGAAGCAGATGCAGAGATCCAAGGGCCAAACACCAGACTGAGCTCCAGGAGTCCAATTGAAGAGAAAAAAAGAGGGATTCTATGAGCAAGGGCATCAAGATCGTGATGGGGAAATCTACAGAGACAACCCAACCAAACTAGTGGGAACTCATAAAATTTAGATCAACAACTGTGGAGCCTGCATGGGACAGGACTAGGCTCTCTGTATAGAGAGACAGTTGTGTAGCTTGATCTGCTTAAGGGCCCCCCTGGCTTTAGGATCAGAATCCATCCCTGGTACCTGAACAGGCTTTTTGGAGCCCAATACCTCTGATGGGACACCTTGCACAGCCTTGAGGCAGGGGGAGGGGCTTGGGCCTGCCTCTACTAAATGTATCTCCCCATAGAAGGCCTTACTTTCTTGTATGAGGGAATGGGGGGTGGGTTGGGAAGGGGAGGCTGGAGGGGCGGGAAGAGGGAAGAGGGGGATCTTTGATTGGTATGTAAAATGAATAAAAAATTTCTTAATAAAAAAGAAAGAAAGAAAATCTATAATATGCATTTTAAAAGGTTGATAAGCTAACTTTACAAAAGTGAAATACAGTAAAAGAGAAGAGAATACTTTTGAGTCAACAGTCAGCAAAGTTTAAAACAGCAAGTTTGTAGCAGTAACTCAGGATGGTAAGTTTCCTTTCTGAACCATTTCCTGCAGGGAAATGTTGGGTTTCAATAACATAAAAACTAAACCACTTTCCCCTCCTAAAACTCAGCTAATCCCTGCATTTACACAAGGTTAGCAATGAAGAGAGGGTGAACAAGAAAACTCTGCACTCTCATATTAAGTCTAAGACTGAAATACATTTTCTAAGCCCTTCTGCCAAAGAGCCTTGGTACAGGTTATAGCACATAAAACTGAACTTCAGTTTACAATAGCCCACTTGATGGGATTGAAAAGGCCTGGAGTATTGCTTGGTTGTTATCAACAAATGAGTCTCAAAGGTGGGATTCTGCCAGGGAGAAAGTCGAATTATATTTTAATTTACCTGTCAACCATTTCAATTACATGTGTTTAAAGTCAATGGTTTTCAAGAGGTGCAGCCGTAGAATTTTTAGCATGTTCTCCATCTCTAGAGTCTTCTTGCTAGAATTCCTTTAGAATTTCTTTAGCTTTCGATTTTACTAAGGAGAACCGAGGGAATGTTTTGAAGGAAAATAAGGTGACCAACAAGGCAAGATGGGGCTGTAAAAAGACTCCAATGTGTCAGGAAGCTCAACTTCTAACCAGCTTTTCACTGCTGTGCAAGTAAAGGGATAATTTGCTTTGTCGATGCTTTGGGGGTTCTTTTTCCTTCTGTCAATACAGTTAATGTTATCATATTTGTTGTGCAAAAAGTTATTCTCAAGAAAGATATGCTGAGAAATAAGTATAAGGCCATTGCAGTTTTTAAAAGAACTCTTGCTATTTCTGCAGGAATAATGGCCCTGTTCAAATAGGAAGAACACCACATTTTTTGCCCATTCTATCCCCTATGCTAAATTAAGCTTGTACATGGAAGGAGAAGACATGAAGAAAGAAGACCCACAGTACTGAAATGGCACTTGCTACAGATATCAGGTGGAAGAGGAAAGGAGTCAGTGTAGTAGAGAAGGAGCCACTGTATCAGGAGATCGGTGGTTTCATTTTCACCTCTTTCAGTCAGCAATCCTATTTCATGCTGTCCTGTTATTTTTAATAATCTGATAGGTTACATTGATTATTCTCATATGTTTCTAGATTATATTCATCTATGTCGATGCAGATACATGCACATGTTTACATACCTATATTACATATGTCAGAATACTCAGCACATGAAATCAAGTTGAATTTGGGTCACACAAAATGAGATTACGACAACAAAGAAAATTATAAGCATAGATGATGCATGCATATTTTAGATGAATCATGTTTCTAGGGACTATTAATCATTTACTGTTGTATAATCATTAATATATTAGGCATATTTTATATGTTATTGCATTTCACCTTCTAACAAAATATGTCTCTGTAACTGGCAAGGAGACGTGTGTTGCCCTAGAACTATTCCAGTAAGTGACTTTGGAGCTAAGCTGTGAGCTTAGTTACTTAGAGGTTCAGGGCCAGACTTTTGTGCTTTGTTATGCATCCCTGCTGGAAGCATGGGGGTTATCTTCAGCAGCTAACTTCCATTAAATCTCCCTGTCCCTTTTCCTAAACCATCTCCATAAAGATGGAAAGATATCAAGAAGAGGCACTGTCTATTTCAGTTACCTTCTCTTTTACGGATTTTGATCTTTGCCCTTTAATTCACTGTGATGTTCATTACCACAGACAAGTGATTGCAGGCACTTCTGCTTCTTGTCATACCAAGCAGAAAACTTTTGTGACAACTAGGACATTTAGCCACTGAACTCGCCTCTCCTGTGAATCATACATTAATTAGTGCCAGACTGGATACAGATTGTCAAAATACCCACATGAATTGCACAGATACTAAGGCTAATCAACACCTTATTTTACTTGCAGTCTATTGAACAATGAGGTTAACCACATTCTATTAAAACTTATTAGAATGAGAAATGTACTAATTTAATGTAGATATTGAAACTGTCATCTTAGTCTTCGAATAAAGGCATTTTAATCTCTTCATCATTTTCACAACCATTTATGCTGCAATGAAACTAGCAACAGGCATCCACCCTCTGTGCCCTCCATATGGGACATAAATCATATTGTTGATTGTCAGTGTTCTGGACACTTGGATGAATGGATTATTCTTATGATTATGAGTATATAAATGGGTTGATCTGGCTCTATTATATATCAGGGTCGTTAGGTGGATGCAACATCCCTGAAATTGTGGAAAGAATGAAATATATACTTCTGCTAACAATAATTAAACAGATTTACAAAATGAATATAACCCTTAAAACATATTATTTCTTTTGTTTCTTTCAATAACCAATTCAAATGAAACAATTACTTTTGTATGCATGCCTGTTTTTTATCTTGCATATCAAGTTCTTGTAACATAAATGGAAAGTCAGACATACCTGAACAATGTGCCACTTCTGTGAAGTAAAGGCTTTATGTTAAGGATACTTATCAGAAACAGACAGGAGGAATTTTATTTGGCAACAATGATAAAGATTAGTGTAATATATTATATACACACAATACATTAGAGAGACATATAACCATAATACAGTTTAACAAAAACCTTCCACTACTCCACCTATCAGAATGGCAGTTTGGGGCACTCACCTCAAACATTTTCACATGTGGGATGGCAGCTGATTTTAACCACAGATGGTAACAGTGTTTCCATGAACAAAGTCCACTCCAAAGTTAGAAGCTCCAAGGAAGGCACTTGCCATGCATCTCTCCTGCTAGCCACTGAACCTGACTTCTCCATATGCTTCAGAAAAGAATCCACAGACTTTTTTCAGTTGGTCCAGTAGCTTTCACGGCAGAAGAAAGAGGGAAGTAAAGTAGCTGAAGTATTCTCCTACGAAGTGCTTGTCATCACAAGGAATACTGGAAGTTGGAAAATAGGGAAAATCATGGCTACTCATGCAACATTAGTTAAATGTGTTTCACAGATAGAAACCTTCATGATTCAAGAATATTTTACCTTGAGAGACATTTAAAACGTCTAACTTCTGGGGCTGGGAACATGGTTCCATGGACAAAGCACTTTCTGTGCAAGCATGAATACCAGGGTCTGAATCCCCAGGATAAATGAGAATGGATGCCTGCTTGGGGTCTCAGTGTTCAGGAAGTCGACACTGGGAATCATGTAGGCAAGCTTGCTGGCTAAACTAGCTAAATAAGCAAAGGGCTCAGTGAGAGGCCCTGACTCAGAAAATAAAGTGGAAAGTGAGCAAGAAACATACCTGACCTTAACTTCTGACCTCCACAGTCATACATACATATCTCCATGTTTACCTCTCACTCCCAGAGGTAAAATGCAAACATCCAGACACAAATATCACATGCATATATAGCCACTTATTATGTCCAATCTATGTACATCTGTTAAATGGGTAACAGAATTTATTAAGATATAAATTAAGGAAATATACTCACAATTACAGAATGGAGTAGACAACAGAAGTCATTCTCTGGTCTGACCGGGAGTGAACCCACCTCACAGCCAGGAGCCAGGAGACAGAGGGCCTGTCTTCCCCAGCTCCTTATCAGAGGTCACTTACACCAGCAACAAGTATAGCCTCCTTTGGGCCATATAGGTCAGGGTCATGGACGTAACAAATACCATTACATACTTGACAATTTTAGATACTTTTAAAATGTCTATCCCCGGGCTGGAGAGATGGCTCAGAGGTTAAGAGCACTGGCTGTTCTTCCAGAGGTCCTGAGTTCAATTCCCAGCAACCACATGGTGGCTCACAACCATCTGTAGTGAGATCTGGTGCCCTCTTCTGGCCTGCAGTCATACATGCTGTATACATAATAAATAAATAAATCTTTAAAAAAAAATGTCTATCCCCTTTTAAACTATCAAGCCACAAAAGACTGTTAAATGTACCAAGAACCCATGAATTTCAAAAATCTTCATTCTTAAATACCTGTACAATTATTTTCCATGAAAGCTGTTTTAAGACATATTGTCTTATAAAACCCTAGTGTTACATATAACTTATGTTTATTAATCTCAAGCCATTCATCCAGGGGAATTTAATCATATCCTTAAGCCCTATAAAAATATCCTTCAGATAAGCTCCACAATAATAGGGGAATTTATATTTTCATATTTTTTTGAATTTGCTACTTTCCCAGTGCCTCCAACACATAGTAGGTCCATGATGAACATTTACTGCATGAGTTATAAACTTCTGGCTGGCATTGGAGCCAAGTCCATTCTCATCCTCAATCCTTCCTACAATAACATCTACGTGCCTTGTCAGTTTGCCTGTCTGTTAGCTCACCTGCCAACTATTGATTCTATGGTTTTGGTCTCTCTTGTGCATGCATGTGTGTGGAGGTATTTAATTGGATGCTTACCAAATGGTTTATGTCCCGGCCTGTCCTACAACATGAATGATACCTGTATCTTATTTCTAGTTTCTCAGTTCTTACTTCTGATCTGACACTGACGTGGGAATAACTTCTTATGCTCAAAGTGATAAATATTTGCTTCCTCCGGAGCACGGACCTCATTACAACCTAGGCTGTTGCAACTGAGGTTTAGATACAGGTCCATTGCAATTAGAGAAACTTGGGCATGTCCCCCTTATGTTCCTTTAATATGTCTTTTTTTTCTATTAGAAAAAAATCCATTTATCAGAAATCCAAGAAGGCATCAATTCATTGTTACCAGCCCACAGAGATCCAGGGTGAGAAATATTGCCAACTGCTGGGACAAACAATAATGTACAAGAGAATACTGGGCAGCTGCTGCAGGAGGGGTGAGCTGGCAGGGTAGACGAGAGGCTCAAAAGCTTTTCTGTCCTGTAATTCAGGCAAACTAGATGGTGGAACATAATTAAGGCTCAGTCTCATTTCTGTTCCCTTACAGAATCAGGCTACAATGAGAGGCACAGAAACAAGAATGGAAAGGATGATTGGTACCCTGAGGTGGCATGAATAGAATGTATTAATTTCCCCACAGCATTCCTATGTGTGTACGTGCTGTGTTGAACGTAGAGAGTCTGAGACCAAGTGCCAATCATCCTGTGAGTGCCACAGCACTTTCACTCTCTCTGCAATAGTGAAATCCTTATACACATTGACACGGTTCTAGGTGTTTACAGCTGTCTTGTTTTCATAGCAAAGTACTACAACGTAAATGTGTATCAGTAGGACATAGGGGAAATAAACAGTGGTATGTAAATGTGATATTCTACAATATTAAGAATAGTTGAGTGTGTTTAAAAGTGACAGGCTGTCATTGAGGGAAAAAAGGAAAGTATAGAACATTCTTCAAAAGCTTCAAAAGCAACTTGACATTGTTGTTTCTTTAATGTGTGTATGTGTTTGTGAGAGAGTGTGACAGAGACAGAGAGAAATCACACATACAGAGAATGTATGTATATAACATTATATATCATGGCAGACAAATAGAAACTAAAACTTATAACTCTTAGGAGAGATAAAATTTGTATTGCATATCCTTTTGGCTTACTGGTAAATATCTAATCATGTGCTCATTTTAAAAGCAAGGATGCCCTTTTAGACAAAAACCATACACAAAGAGAAAGAGGCAGAAGGAAGTATACTACACATCATACTTTTCTTCTGAATGCATAATGCATGCTATGTTTACCATTATTCTATTTTATCTGCACAGTAGAAGGTCTCAGTCTGAGGTCTAGGTCTAGAGAGGATTCACAGAAACTGAATAAAATTTTTTGAGTATATCCACTTATAACTATTTTTCTCAGGAGAGCACTTATAGTTCCTACACATTCTTAAAAATATTTAAGAGCTAGAAACTGTTGAAAACTTCTGTTTAGGCAGATTTTGTAGAAAGCTTTTATAAAATTTTGTAAACCCCTTAGATTACATAATACATCATTTGATAAAATAGCCATGTGGCATGTTTGCTTGGCAGAGTGATAAATATTCATTCTTTTAGGTGAATACTTTGGTCTGTAATCTGATCTCATAGTTGTGTGAAATGAATACAGAATGGTGAGAGTTTATGCTGTGCCTTCTAATGAGAAAACTTAGACCTACTTTGCAGCTGGCTAGCAAGCTCTTGAGGCACAAAACAAATAGATCACACATTTTGGTAACACCTACTTACTGAAGCATCATTGACTTTATTTTGTGATATAATAAAGATTGGTTATAAAACATTTATACTTACTTTTCATACTACATTTAAAATAATTTTCTTTCTTTTTTAAGACTTATGATATTTTTAATTATGCATATGAGTGTGTGTCTCTGTGTGCAGTTGAGTACAGGTGTCCCAGAGGACAAAAATGGTGTTGGATCTCCTGGATCTGGAGTTTCAGGCAGTTTTTAGCTGTGCAATGTAGGTATTGGGAACTGAACTTGGGTTCTCTGTAAATAGCTAATTACTAGGCCATCACCTTACCTCATTGATAAAGCTTTTCAAATAAAAATGTTTTATGTGACAGTAATGGGTCTGCTTATTGATTATATAATCAAAACCCAGTGAATTTTCATTTTCTTCATGTAGCCTTTATAACTGAATGGTATTTGAAAATATTTCTTTACTTTTATCAGTCCTTTATAATTTACATTTATATTGTTCTGGTTTTGATGTACATATGTACAGTGTGGGTAAGCACAAATTTTGTGTGTATATGTGTATGTATGAATGAGTGTTTCTACATGTACATGTTTGTGTGTTTGTGTGTGTATACCTGTGGAGGTCAGAGATCAATGTCAAGTGTTTTATTTAGTTGTTTTACATCTTATTTTTTGAGATAATATCTCTGACTTTCCGTGAAAGTTATTGATTCAGCAAGGCTGGCTGTTTATAAAAGTCAGATTCAGAGAGCTGCCTGTCTTGACCTCCAGAACAATGGGATTACAGCCTCTATGTGAATATAAGCCTCTGGAAACAGTGATGTGTGTGTGTGTGTGTGTGTGTGTGTGTGTGTGTGTGTGTGTGTATAAAACAAGAACAAAGCAAACAAGACCATCAAGAGATAAAATAGAACTAGGCATAGTGAGGCATGCCTTTAGTCTCAGCAATTTAAGGGCAGTGATAGGTAGATCTCTGTGAGTTCAAGGCCAGCCTAGTTTAGGCCACTTAGGGTTACATAGTGAGACCTTGTCTCAAAAACACTAAACAGGTCAAAACTAGGTTGATTTAACTGATTTGGATTCCAATAACAATGATCCTTTAATATATTAGACTTTATCATCTTTAATTCTTATCCCATGATTGTACATTCCTTGACTCTCATAAAGCAAAATGCATGTGTACTTAAATAGAAGAAATATATTCTTAACCATCTTTCCTTGAAAGAAATTAAAATTTTCCAAACTGAAGAATCAGCAATCCTTCTTAAATCCATAGGATAAAAGATGTTCTTGAAATTGGGGAGACAGTTTGACAAATGCTGAGACTTATGACTCTTATCCCAGAATGAAAAATGTGACCATCTAATTATGAGAGAACACCTCCAGGAGCAAAATTAGATATTCAAGTGAATATCAGAGAAACATCTCGTGTTTTCTGATAGAAAAGGGAAAAGCAACCGTATTGAAATATGCCATAGTTGTCTGTTTTTAGCAAGACTAGATCCCAGGAGAAATTACTTCACCAATGTCTAAAGAAAGAGCATGAAGGAAGAAGGGAGTAAAATAGAGCCTTTTATCGTTGGTTAATTTAACAGATAACACTTTACCAAAGTAGAAACAGCAACAATGTGTTTTATTATATAGCGATTAAAAATCATCAAGTAAAATTAATAATAGCTACACAATATGAACAGAAGAGAATTTGTTGAGAGTATTTGTTATTTTAAATTGTATAAACTATTGCTGAAATGACAAGTTGATTTATGTTAATTATAAACATAGTTAAAATCCAAAACAACTGTCAAAGAAGTTAAAAATAAGATGTAGAAATGATATTTTGAGAAAATGAAATTTATGAAAACTCTCAAGATTATAAAAGGCAAATGAAATGTGAGTCAAGAACAATAAAATAAATAAGATCAACAAACAGAAAGGAATATAACTAATAATCCACTGTCAATAAATACTTTATATGACAATATCTTAAATATACAAATGAAAAGACAGAATTTGTCTTTTAATTTGGAAAATAATATGAAATCACTTAGTATGGAAAGAAATCCCAACTATGTGTGGTCCACAAGAATCAAGTTTAAGATTAAAACTAATAGATTAAGATAAAAGGAAAAAAATCTTATTCTACTATGACTCAAAAGAATGAGAGATAGTTGCTTTAATTTCCGAGAAAAAGACTACTCATAGCAAGAAAAGTTACCAGGAATAAAGCAGAGCATCACAAAATGATAAAGGGACCAATTACTCAAGAAGATATCAACCTCGTGTGAGAGTTCTAACAATATAGCAACAGAAAGCATGACACATAGCCAGAATTATGAAAACAGATCAGTTAATTATTATACTTTCAGAATAGTAATTTTCTATCAGAAATGAATAAATACAATAGCAAAATCAATAAAATCACAGGGAGAACATGAAAGTTCCATCAAATTTCCAACTGGATATTCTCAGCATCTACAAATTACAACTAACCAAATTTAATTACTCAGGTTTATGGTAAACATTCAACAAGCTGACCAGAATCTGTGCCATAAAGCTCACTATACCAAATTTAAAATAATGGAAATCATATACCATCTGCTCTTATGCCAGAGTAAAATCAAACAACATTTTAATAACAGATAATTAGAACATCTTCCAAACATTTGGAAATTTGAAATAATCCACTAAATAGTACAGAGAGTAGTAAAGAAATCTCAACAGGAAAATAAAACTATTTTGAGCTAAATAAAAATAAAAACCAGGGCTGGAGAGATGGCTCAGTGGTTAAGAGCACCAGCTGCTCTTCCAGAGGACCCAGGTTCAATTCCCAGCACCGACATGGCAGCTCACAGCTGTCTGTAACTTCAGTTCCAGGGGATCTGATGCCCTCATACAGACATACCACAGACAAAACACCAATGTGCATAAAATAAAAAATATTTTTTTAAAAAATGAAAATAAAATAAAATAAAAAACATAAACCAACAAAATCTGTAGTAGTAAGTTAAAGCAGTGCTTGAAGTTGAGGGATTTACATCGCAAAATGTGTTGGGAAAGAAAATTTAACATTTTATTCTAAGATATAACCTCAAGAAAACAGAAAAGCAAGAATACTTTTAACTAAGACACAAGTACTACAAGTTTGATACTTCAAAGTAATATACAATAGTCAATTTTGCCCATGTATCATCAATGAACAAGTCAAATTTGAAGTTAAAAGCTCATGATTGTCACTATTAATTGTATTAGCACCCCAAATTATAAATGTTTTTGTATCAAGCTAAAACAAACAGCACATGGTCTATATGAAGAAATTCATAAAACTCTAAGGAAAGATGTGGAAGAGCAAAATAAATTGAGATTTACATTCATTCTTTGGATGATTTAATCTTATCATAATGCCCATTATTTGTAGGTTTATTTGTAGGATGAATACAGTCTCAACGAAATTCTCAAAAAGTTATTTCATAGTTAGACAATAGAACTAGAATAGCCAAATAAATATTCAAAGGGAATGGCAAGCAGGGAGACCTGACACAACTTGACTCTAAGTCCTGGTACAAAGCTACAGTAATCGTGAGAATTAGCAAAAGTCCAGCCTAGTAAGTCAATGGAGGAATAGAGTATCCAGGAACAGATAAACATATTTGATGAACTGTTCTCAAAATGACAAAAAAAAATGTAGCAAAATAGTCTGTTCAACGAATGGTGCTAGACCAACTGCATGCATATAAAGAAAAATGATTGACACACAGATCTGTAGCTAGAGTTTTCCTGCCTGGCCCACAGTCAGGATAAATCTCTTTCACCTGCCAGTCCCACAGCCGCTCAGACCCAACCAAGGAAACACAGAGACTTCTATTGCTTATAAACTGTATGGCCGTGGCAGGCTTCTTGCTAACTGTCCTTATATCTTAAGTTATCCATTTCCATAAATCTATATCTTGCCACATGGCTCGTGGCTTACCGGCATCTTTACATGCTGCTTGTCCTGGCGGTTGCTGGCTGGCAGGCAGTGACTCCTTCTGCCTTCCTGCTCTTTTAATTCTCTCTGTTAGCCCCGCCTATACTTCCTGCCTAGCCACTGGTCAATCAGTGCTTTATTAGCAACACATTTGCCATACAGAACATCCCACAGCACAGATCTGTTACTTTCAAAAACTTAATTCAAGCTGAGGATGTAGCTTAGTTAGCAGAGCACTTACTTACCATGTACAAAAGCCTGGTTTGATTCAAGCACCACATAAACTGGGCATAGGGGCACATATGAGTAGTTCCAGAACTTACAGTGGAACTAAGATGGCCAGAAGTTCAATATCACCCTCTACTACTCAATAAGTGAGAGGCCAGCCTGTGGTATATAGCATATTACCTCAAAACAAACAAAACAAGAAAAGCCTAACTTAAAATTGGACCAGAAACACAAGCATAACATTTTTAAAAAATTCACAACTTCAGTAAGACAATGGGAGAAAACTGGGATATTCATTGGTATGGTAAAGACTTTTAAAACACATGCCAAAGACAGGATCAATGGAAGAATTAATATGAAGCTGAAATTTAAGAAAATTAAAAACTTTTGCCACAGACAATGTAAAAAGAATGAGAAGGGAGCCACAGATTGGAAAAAAAAAGTGTGCAAAAGACACATTTGATAAAGGACTGTTTTCCAAACCATGAAAAGAACTCTTAAAACTTGGTAGTAAAATGACATAAAACACAATTGACAATTTGGGCAAATTCTTCCTTTGGAACATAAAATAATGCAATACCTTTATTTTTAGAGGGAAAAATATTAAAAAATTGCCTTGATACCACTCTGATATATATGTATCTTCTTTGGGGGATAAATGAGAATATGAAAAGATAGTCACCACTCTTACATCACTAGCATTTTGTGAAGAAAATAATGATATATCCCAAAAAGTTATTATATTGGCTACAGTTCAAAATAGTTACACCACCAAATGCTCCCACAACTGTGAAACAACTAGAAATGTCATTTGCTGCTGGTGAGTATGCAAAACGGTACAATCACTTTGGCAGGTACTTTGACAGTTCCTAAAAAAACTAGCATGCTCTTATTATGCAATTCCAAAACCTGTTCATTTATATTTACATAATGAATTAAAAACTTTGGTCTACAAAATGTTCTTACACATAGCTATTCACAACAGTTTAAGTAATTGCTGGAGCTTGGAAATAATTGAGTGTTTCTTCAATAAGTCCTCCAGCACATAACAAACTTTGGTTCTTTCCAACAACAGAATTCCATTCAATGCAAAAAAAAAGTAATAAAACATCACTCCCAACACTCCAATTCGTATTCCTAAGTAAAAGAGTTAATCATTTTCAGTAGCGACTCACTGTATAAGTCCAACTAACTACAAGAATCCTGAAAAAGTAAACTATAGAGATGTAAGAACATTAATGTCCTCGGGGACCAGTGGGGAGAAAGTTGGAGAACAGAGTGATTTTTTTTTTTTTTTTTTTTTTTTTTGGTTTTTCGAGACAGGGTTTCTCTGTGTAGCTTTGCGCCTTTCCTGGAGCTCACTTGGTAGCCCAGGCTGGCCTCGAACTCACAGAGATCCGCCTGCCTCTGCCTCCCGAGTGCTGGGATTAAAGGCGAGCGCCACCAACGCCCGGCCAGAGTGATTTTAAGAGAGTGAACCTACTGTGTAGGCTATTACAGAAGAACACATGTATCATTTTATTTTTGTCAAATTCTATTAGGTATACAGTGTCAACTGTGAGTCCTAAGGTGAATTACAAACTGGATGATAAAGATGTGTCAATTTAAGTTCATCTGTTCTAGCAAATACACGGATGTGGGATGCTGATGGTGGAGGAAGTCCTGCTTTTGGAGAAAAGTGGATACATAAAAACTACTTTCACTGGAATTTTGCTGTGATGCTAAAAGTTCTCTAAAAATAAAGTTTATTAGTTGTTAAGAGTAGTGTAGTACGAAACTTTCAATAAACCTTTCAACTAGCTTTGTATGTGAGTCTCTGTTTTGTAATAGACAGACAAAAACATTAATTCTTCCCATCAAGGGGTTGGGAGAGGAACAAAAGCATTTTGTTAATGTATGAAGTTGGATGGAGGTATACCTACCAAAAGTTTTTACAGCTTGCTATAAACAGAGAATCTAGTTAATTATATGCAAATAAGCCTCACTAACAAACACCTAAATAACTCAGGCTTGTCTTCATTAAGCTCCAAGATATAGCACATTTCTCAGGAAATTAGACAAGGAGTATTAATCAAAGATGCTTGTAATTCCTAATGAATTTATTGACTGCTGATCTCAGTGCCACCACCTTCAGCAGAAACACAAATGACAAGAGGTAGAAAGCTGAATAAGCAAGTGCTGATATTCAAAATTTGAAATGAATTTGATCATTCCTTTTTGTGATATCCTGTCCAAAGCTTTTCTTTATTGAAACTTTCTTTGCAGTATACAAACCCATAAGCAAAGTTATCTTTCATTTTCGGCTGTGCTCTTAGAATCATGAGCAATTTCTGTTTTGTTACAATCTGTAGAGCATTTGGGGCTGTAAGAGCTCCAAGTTGCTCTGTGAACTAAGGGCACAGTGAAAGGCCAAACAATCAATACAAAAGTAAAGGACTGAAAAGCGAAACTGAATTTTTTCATTACCAGCAGTTGGCCTGAAAGCTGGTTTTCTTTCTTTACTCCCACACCCTCAGACTTCAATGGCTTCTTTTTATTTCCTTTTGGTTAAAGTGGCTGCAGAGTTGCTAATTGGGCTTAATGTCAGCTAAGTGTTTTTGACAAGTCAGTGACTCCTGAAACATAGTTGCCTTTCTGTCTAGGAGTTGCTTGACTATTTTCTGTAATAAAACACCCTGTTCTCTGTTGCCCTATGACTAAATCGAAAGTTTTAAAGTGCAATTTGCCCCTTGTTATTTTCTATTTTAAGACTTTATGGTTGGGTGTATAACTCATTCCTGCACTACATTGATTTATTTCAATTAAGATTCCCCATGTCCAAGCATCACAATTAGCTGCTGTCACTATCGATTCCCATCCCCAGGACTTGAACCTGGCTTCAAAGTTGATCACTGACAGTTTAGCATCAGTTCACAGAGGAAAAAATGGAAACTGAGGGCAACAAGAATCTTCTAGCACAGAGTTTACCCATAATAGGAACTTCTGTAAATCATATTTATATAACAGTTTTTATTCTATGAACTTCAGAATCGTTTACATTTTTCTAGCAGCTTTTACCATCATAAAAACAAAAAAGGCCGGGCAATGGTGGCACAGGCCTTTAATCCCAGCACTTGAGAGGCAGAGGCAGGCAGATCTCTGTGAGTTCGAGGCCAGCCTGGTCTACAAAGCGAGTTCCAGGAGGTACAAAGCTACACAGAGAAACCCTGTCTTGAAAACCCAAAAATAAAATAAAAACACAAAACACACAAAAAAGGTGGTATCACTCTTATATCTTCATTTTGCAGTTAGAAAAACTAAAAGAAAATTCTGTTGTCCAATTCTTTCAAGTCAAAGATTCAAGCCAAGAGAACCAGGTTTTGGCATCTGTAGTACCTACGCCAGGAAAAATGTAGTCTCAGCAGCTGTTTAAGGACTGGCAACATTCCTCTAAAAGAGGCTCCCTGCTCTGATGAAATAAACTTTGCTCAACATTCCTCTAAAAGAGGCTCCTTATTCTGATGAAATAAACTTTGCTCAGGGGTCTTTTCTGATTCTGTTTCTATGTTTCTGTACTAATTTCGAGCTCAGAAACTGGACTGGCCGATTACTGTCATTTATCTAGCGAGTGGGAAAAAATCAAACCAGAACTCAGGGTTGCTTTGATCTTTACTTAGAATTCTTATCACTATGGGTACTCTCACTTGGGAAGTAGTGGTTCAACTACCATAAAATTCAACTATTGCTGCATCAAAGTGTTAATTTTTATTTGCTTCTACCTACTATTTTAGAATGACAATCATGTCTTTGTAATTAAAGACCTTGTAATTATACCACTTTCTGGTGGCTGATTCTGAGATGGTAACATCTCCAGTAGAAGTCTCCCCATGAGTTTTCCATTATCTCTTCTGACTGACTGACTGCCCAGTGCGTTTGAGTATCCAAGTCACTTCCAGCCCCATGTGCCTGGATGCTGACACAGAGGTGGGAGATTTCTCTGGATTTGGAATTCCAAGGTGGGTCGCTAGAACATAGGATTTCAGCGGAGGCATCTTACAGAGCCTCTGGGTCTCCTGACCCACTCTAGCTGTGTTCACACAGAGCTGGTCCTGTAGACCACAGGCTTATCCAGCTCCCTTCCTATCTACAAATTTCTATAGGCATGTTGCCCCTCCTTGGGAGACACCAAATCTCTGATTCACAAACACATAACCTACTTGAGAATTAGTGCTGTAAAAGCAACTGTCTGCTCTGGGGCAGGGAGACGGCTCAGGGGGACATTGCTTGTCCGCACTACAGTGCTTGTCTGGCAAGGCCATGAGTTCAGTTCCCAACACTGCCAAGAAAGAAAAGAAAAAAAAATAGTTTACAGGTATTCTGAGTGCTCTCTGAGACATGTTTCAGCCAGTGTTGAGTTGCTCATGCCTAACACTTTTTGGAACCTGTAACGATGCACATTAAGAGGTGATGTGCTGCTGTTTATTGACAGGTGAAGCTCTGGGCTGTATGTACATATGTCTGCCTAACCTAGGAATGTGCACATAACCGAGCAAGAGGTGTGGGCATTCATTTTTGTTTTGAGAAGAGTTCTCTAAGGTGCTGCATGCTATCAATTGTTTCCAATTCATTGTAGTGTTTTAGAAGATGCCCTGGGCATGTCAAGACCATGGTTGTGACAGCCAGCCAGAACCATCAGGAGGCCTCTGGATACTTTTGGCGGAAATATGTCTCTCCTTTGAGACAGCTGAGGAGTGAGATCATAGGTTTTGCTAAGGCAGCAGTTCTCAATCTGAGGGTTGTGTTTGGGAGTCGAACAAACTTTTCACAGGGGTCGCATATCAGATATTCTGCATATCAGATATTTACATTATGATTCATAACAGTAGCAAAATTACAGTTATGAAGTATCAACAAAAATAATTTTATGATTGGGGCCATCACAACATGAGAATCTATATTAAAGGGTCAGAGTATTAGGAAAGTTGAGAATCACTGTTCTAAGGAGACTATAATTTCTGGCAATAGGATGAGGGATACATAGTTCAGTATACACTTTCTTTTCAATTTAAGAGTTTACAGTTTGGGTAAAGCAATAGTCCTCACTGCCAATCTTCTTACAAAACATAATGCATATGGTGTACAAATGCTAGTACCCCTATCTCTAAGCCTGTTCACACAATTAAAACCTTTAGCACATCTGTCTAGAGGCACAGATTTGTTTTTGGATGTCCTATAGTATCTTTATATTTTTTTCAACTAGCACACTCACTGGTTGACCAGTCTATCACCAGTTTGTTGCACGGAGTTTACTATAATTACCAGCACATGTAAGGAAGTTGTAGATGTGTCTGCACCATAGCGATATCATGACTGGAGGATACAGGTCAATGTAGGCAGCTGTTATAATGTATCTTCTCTTTACATAGGAGTCCTTACTCTAATTTATCTGTATTTTCCTTACAACTATCCACCCACATAATTTCCAAAATCTACCTCCTCTACCTACACAGTTTTCTCTGACTTCTCTCTTAAGCTCTTACAATAGCACTCTAAGCTTCTTTTTGAATGCACCATCTCTTCAATGCATCTATCATATTGTTGCCATGGTGAGCTTCGTGATACATGCTCTGCTCCTGTTATTTTTCTATTCAAAATACTAGCAGTGATTCTTCATTACTTAGTAAGAAAATTATTCTGCCTGACATCCAAGGCTATCTACAACCAAATACACTTCCCTCTGTTCTTTCTCCTACTCTCTATATGAGGAAATGTCTCTTGAACCTCCAGTTGCTCTTGTTTCTTAGCTCCATGCTTTGCTTTGACTTCTGCTCTTACAACATTTTGTTTACTCTTTTGAGACTTTTCGACTGCCATTTCTTTTTTTAAAAGATTCATTTATTTTCATTTTATGTGTATGGGTATTTTGCTGGTTTATATGTCTGCACCATGAGCATGCATGTCTATGATGGCCACTAGTGGCTAACTCTACACTCTGATCTTCAGGTAAGACCTATTTGTTAAAGTAGAAACAAAATATCACCACATTTCCCTTTTTTTGTCTAAAATAAAAAAGAAGGTTATAACTAATATAAGAGAAACTATATACAATAAGTACAGTAACTATATACAACCTATACAGGCTATATATATATATATATATATATATATATATATATATATCAACAATGTCTACTCCATCTGCATGTGACAAATTCAGAGAAAGTACTCCATTATCTATTCTATCTTGGTGAGTCCAAAGTCTTGTACCTAATTTACTTTTTATTCTAACTTGCATTACCAAAACTGTGTTTTAATGTCTCTCAATCTTATACATTTTGCACCTCTTTAGTGAATTTCTTTTCTGAATCTGGTAACAAAGAAAACTATAAATATAACTACAAAGTCTTCAACTCCATCACAGACCTGAGAAGGAAATAGTATTACCTGAGTAAGCAAGAAGTGCAAGCAAGTGACTTCCAAAAAGTATGAGAAGTGACAGAAACAGCTGGCTTCCTGGACAGTCACCCAAGGTTCCTCTGTAATGTTGGGGCACCCATCTTTAGTCCACAAGCCTAGAATACCTGACAGACATTTATGTGAAGCAGGTATTCTGAAGGGCTGCCCTACCTTGTCTTGGCAAAGTTCGGCAGTCTTTTCTTTTGTGTTTTGCTTGTCCATTTGGACAGCATACTGTCAGTAGTCAAGGAAAGGGCATTTTCTTGCCCAGTGCCTAACTTTTGCCACAACAAAAGTAAACTCCATAAGGAATTTCTTTGATGCCCATCATCTTCTCTGAAGTTGATTGGTGCTGCCAGGAGCATACATATCTCATTGTCATAAAAATAATAAAAATAAAATAAAATTAAATTAAATTAAAAAAACTTACTTTACTAAAGCATCTTAAGTGCCATATTCTGTAGATCTCTGAAGTATTTGAAGATGACCTACCTATCTAAAATATATCTTTGTTTGACCTTGATAACATACCTAATATGACTGCAAATTTAATTGTAATAGGTGACTAATTACTAACCTGCATTTCCTTATTATCCTAAGTAGTTGGTAATAATAACTTTCAAGAACTAGAAATTTACATAACCTTGTTAAATGAGTTTTATAGGTACAATACTTTGAACAAGATTAGAAATGTATGTGCAGTATGTTCTAACAAAAATAATCTCAACTTTATATCAATATACAAAGATCCATATCAATGTAAAATATTTAAAACTAGTTGCTTTTAAAAGTAGATTCAATAATCTAGCCTTTTATTCTATCTTATCTACATCCCCTTTTTTTCTTTTCAAACAAGAACCCTGAATCATTACTCCTTTGTTCAGCTTTTTTCCTGACCATTACCAATAACAACTTGTAACCAATCACCTTAAATGAAGACAAATATCCAATAACCCATTGAAAGACGAAAAACTACCTATCCTACATCTTAGGAATGTGGGCATCATGTTCTTAAGTTTACTTTCTGCTGTCTGGGGGCAATGGCGTCTTTAGGGGATCCTGAAAAGAAAAATTTGGGTTAATTGTCAAGTCCTGGGAGAGGTAGCTGTATCATTTGTTGTCCAGTCTTTGCAATACAGGAAAGTGCAGGGCTTGTCTCAAGTCCTGGCTCGAATAGTCTCTGAGGTTGGATCATTTCAGCTATCTGCCTCGAGATTGTCCTGAGCAGTTTGTAGTTTAAAGCTAATCTTTAGATGGTGTTTGTCAGCTTAGTGGTGTTATCATAGTCCATGTGGAATCATCATTGTGGGGCCGCATCATCCTTTTGGAGATTTCAAAGATCGTTGTTAGGCATGGTCTTGGTGCATAGCAGAAAACTTAAACATTTTAAATGTCATATGCATCAGATCTCAAAGAGGTTACAGGATCAATATTTGTTATGTATATCCAGAGTACAAAAAGTTAATTTCTAGTTACCTGATAGAGACTCAAACCCGAAATCATGTACAGGAAGCTAGATGAAGCCCTTTTTTAGAATTAGTTAGTACCTATATAACCATTAATATAATGACAAAAAGTTTAATATATATATATATGTATATAAGTTTTGGGATAATATTTATTCTTTAAGAAAAGCTCTAAAGAGTTAAAATAAAAGCAAAAGATTATGAAATTAGTGGTAATATAATATCCCTTAATTTTTGTTTTTTTCTGTTCCATATCAGGTGGCTCTTCTGACATGATACAGAAGTTTTATATTTTACTTTAACAAGCATGCTTGGTTTTAGAGAAGGAGAGAGCCGCACTCCAACTGTAAATCCAGCTTTAATTTTTAATGGACTGGAACTACAAAAAGACCATTTGCTTTGGGTGTCTGTAGAGAATAGCAGAAACAAACATTTAGGAAGATTTATGAAATTGTATCCTGTTGAAAATGTAACATAACAATAGGCCAATTTACTCTTTTTTGAGATATTTTTTCTGGATAATTTATATTTTTTCTTCAGGATGTTATATCTGATCAAATGAAAAGCGTTTGTTAGTTTTATAGGTTAGTTTAGATTGAACGGCCATGCTGTTTGATGAACTATCATCTTTTCTAATCAAGAGGTCTCTGTTGTTCAGATCTAATCTTTATAATATTTGCTTTATGGTTTCCCCTGAAATTTTTGTTCTTTTCTTCTATAGTTATTCTATCATCCAGAGCAGAATGGTTTCTTACAATAGGTATCATGTTCTTTAGTTGCTCTGGGAAGGAGTTTCCTCCATGATGACAGAAAACAACTAAACTGAATTTGACATGGAGGCCTGCAAGAGGCCCCTCAAGATGTTTCCCAGTGGTAAAATGTTTTCTTGTTTGTCCCTTGTTGATCTACATTCATTAGTCCAATGTCTGCCTTTGCCACACCTTCTATCTACTTCAGAAAGGAGATGTGTTCTGTTGGAATTATTCTTAGAAAAAACATTGTTTCTAGGAAAGCATTGTTTATAATCCCTTTTTAGGTGACCCTGTTTATCACAATTGAAACACCCAACACTTTAATTTTTCTTCAAACCTCTGGAAATCACCTCTCCTATCCAAGCATCATCATGGTTAGGAGATTCAATATTGATTATTTATTGGATCCATTATTCTAAGGGTGTGTGATATTGCTTTTAATGGCCTAATTACCCTTTTGCATTGTGCATTAGCATTTTCAAAGGTGAGAGATTCAATTATTATCTGTCTAGCTTCTAAATATGGTATCATTCTATTTACTGCTGAAGTTGATCTTTGTAAGAAATCAGTGAAGGTTTCTTTTTTTTTTTTTTTTTTTGGTTTTTCGAGACAGGGTTTCTCTGTGTAGCTTTGCGCCTTTCCTGGAACTCCCTTGGTAGCCCAGGCTGGCCTTGAACTCACAGAGATCCGCCTGGCTCTGCATCCCGAGTGCTGGGATTAAAGGCGTGTGCCACCACCGCCTGGCAAGTGAAGATTTCCTTTGGTCCCTGCATAACTTTAGTAAATGGCTCAATTTTCTTTCCTGCTTTTAAATTCTGTCCCAAGCATTCAAGGCTGCTACACAGCATAAAGCCAGGGTGTGGTCATTATATAGAGATTGTCTTTGTACATTAGCATAATCTCCCTCTCTAAGAAGTTTGTTTTGGGAGATTTCAATACCTCTAGCCCTACTTTGTTGTTCAATGGTCTTAGCCTCATCCTTCCACCAGGTACTCTACTGTAATTGAGGACCAGGCTCCAATACTCCTGTAACCAAGTCTCTCCAGTCTTGGTGATAATCTTATTACAAGTTGATCATGAGTTTAATATCTGCTTCACAAAAGGTGAATGCATGCCACATGAGACTATCACTTCCTTTAATTGCCTCAAATCTAACATTTGTACAGGAGTCCATTCAGCTCTTCCACAGCCTTGAGGATATCTATCATTTGGCAGTTGCTATAAGCTTACAGGATAAATTAAAGTTGGCTATTTGAAAACCTTAGGATGTTCCTCTGTAACCTTATAATGCCATACTGAGATTGGTTCTCCTTTAAATTCCCCTGTCTGGGTCTGAATATGATCTGTTTTAATAAGTTTTTCTAAAACTTTTATCTTGGCACTCATATTAACCAATTTTTTTAATGATAAAACAAAAATGATCAAACAGATAATATTTATAATTGATATCACATAACTCCCATTGTAAAAAAGTGATCAAATTCAGCAGCAGTTGCATCAAGGGTATTAGTTTCTCCAGCTTCATCATTATTGCTAATAAAATCTTCATGTACAATAGGGAGATCAAGTCGAGTTTGTTTTAAACAGGTCTGAACCTCGTTTTTATTTCCTAGGTGTTCAATTGCATCAATAAAATCTTCAAAATGCAGTTTGGGGAATAGCCTGTGTGCCCAGTGCTCTATGTGTCTGATTAGTGTTTTCAGGTCTTCAGCTAAATGACCTTTCCCCTTGAATTTTGTCTTATTGGACACACGCCTTAAGGCTGAAAGCCCTCTCTCTGAAGTTAATCTGATGGAATCTAGCTTGGGTAGATTCTTTTTATCTGTTCTCTTTTGTGGTACAGGAACAGGCGCTCCACTCGCTAACTCTTCATCAGGCTCAGCGTCTGCAGGATCTCTCTCAGGAGAGGCTGGAGGTGGGAAGGGAGAAAAAGTGTCATCTTCTACATGCTCATAATCTGATATTTCAAACAAGCCACTCCCTTCTTGCTCTAACATCTTTTCCTCACACAAAATGGCTGCTATTGCCAAGCGCACAAACAGCTCCTCTCACAAGACTCAGGAACTCCGAGAGGAGAGCTGGGAAACTTGGTTAGGATTCATGTTACAGATATATAGTTGAAAAACAGTTTGATACTAAGGTAATTTAGCAAAATGATAGTAGTAGGTTTATCCCTAGAACGTATGAGTTTTCAAACAATGGGTGTTCAGCCAGATCTACAGTACCCGCCATGACTTCCCACCTGTGGAGCAACCTTAAATCTAATCATAGAATGGTTGGATACCTCTGTAACAATTATGCCACTACCTCATCTATGCACATATCTTACCAGTTGAATCATTATTGTGGCTCAGAGAATCCACAACTGAGAAATATTGTTAAATATCTTTCTTCAATATCAGTCTGCATAAGACCTTTTAGTACTATGAAAACTAGTTAGTAGGAAAGAAGCTTCTGGGACTGTGCCAGCTTGATTTATTTTAAGTCCTAGGACCAAAGTGAGTTTTCAGGAATAGGATCTTAACATCAGTTGTCCTTGCTAATAAAGACCAATGCCAGGCTAAATTATTTTATGGGTCTCTGGAATCTTCTCAAGCAACTCAAGGAAAGGTATCTTGTGTCTGGCACTAGGCTTGATGTTTGGCAACCTATGGCCTTTGGGAAAAGTATTATTGCCCATGCAGAATAAGTCCATTTTAAACTCATATATATATATATATATATATATATATATAATATATAATATGTATAACACCTAATATGTATGTATGTGTATGTACGTGTGTTATGTATTGTTGTATATGTGTCTTAGCTACCCCTTCGCCCTCCCTCTTCCCTTCCTACCATTCCCTTTCTTACTTCTCTCTCTCACATTATTTCTCTTCCCTCTTCAATGCTCTGTGTTCTAGGATCTCTCCCACTTAAAATTCACCCTCAATGGCATCTTTCTAGTTCCCTGGCTTCAACAGGCATTCCAAGTGAACAACCATTTTGTATAATATAAGCACTATTTGTCTACAACTTTTGTCTTTTTTTTTTCTCCATCTCTAATACCTAGGGCAAATTTGTCATAAATATTGCTAATGTAGAAGCAAATGATAGCTAGCGAATATTAAACTGGAGAACAGTAAATTCAATGCAGAAAATGAAGGAAAGCTGGACTAGTCCTTAGAGCAACCCCTGAGACAAAAAGGAGGATAAACTTTCATTTGAATATAACATGCACTTTCAGTTAAAACAATCTAGACTTGTTCATAACCAATGTGTCAGAATATCAAAAGGAAGATTGCACAGAGAAATTCTGAGGGAAAACTGTGTTATTAAAATTGTATCCTGTTTGTAATTAAGGTAGCACTTCCCCAAAATGAAAATAGTGGCACTGCTTCTATATTTAGTCAAAATTCAACACAAAACTCTGAAAAATAGTCATTAATCGTTTCAGTAATTTACACAGTATAAATTGCTATCTTGACACATATAAGATCAGTTTTGTTCTTCTTTCTCACAAATACAAACATAGAATGATTTTTTTGTCTTTCCTGATTCATGCTGACTTGTTAGGAAGTGCTAAAAATACAATTATTCATTGTTAAGTCTGTGTTATAAATAATGGCCTATAAATCACTAGAAATGATGTTACAATGTGGAATTCATAAAATATAGTTTTAAAGGCTAGAGAGAGGACTCAATGGTTAAAAGCACTTACTGCTCTTGCAGAGGACCTGTCATGTGGTGGCTTAAAAACATCTATAACACTAGGTCCAGGGAATCAGATGCTCTCTCTTGCCTCTGAGGAAATAGTGCACATGTGATACACAAACTTACACATGGACGCAACCTTCATACACATAAAATGAAAATAAATATTTTTTAAAAAACATGGTTTCAAGGCATAAATTCATTATTTTGTGTGGTTTCCCACTGAACATAATGTCCTTGATAGCTCTATGAATCCACTTTACACTTGTCTTTACAGTATTTGGTTACCAATAAGAATACTTTAAAATATACAGTGGCACTTAAGACTGAATTTTTCAAAGACATTTGTAGAAGTATAGATCTCTTTTGCAAATTGTTTATTTATTTTCTTATCCTCTTTTCTCATTAAAAATGTCCTAAAATGTAGGCCAAAATTTATTAGCCAGTGTAGGTCTGAGAGAGTGTGGAGGCAGGTAAATATTGATTCTTCAAATGCATGGGTGATATCATACCTTAGTACTCCCTTTGACAAATCATCGACCATCATACGTGAAATCAGTAGATAAGGGGTTATAAGTTCAAAGTTGTAAACTTGTTAAATTTTAATAATCAGTTTCAAAGTATATTTACTATATTTCAAGCAAAGCTCAGATGTTCAAAAGAAATCCTGATGCTTTTAAATTTGAGTTAGATCATTGTTATAAAATTCATCAGCTTTTTGGATATTTATTAAAGTGATAAAAACTTTGAGATCAGGGATATAAAACCTGTCTTGATGTCTTGCATTTGGTAGGTTCAAATTAGGCCTGTATTTGAGTCTTGGAAATCAGGCTTCATTGTTCAAAATTGAGAAATTTACATTTCCAAGCTAACTTTTCATTTTCATAGATGAAGAAAATAATATAGTCTGAGAATTTCACATATTTTAAATGACATCACTTCTGCAAATGTTTAGCTGGTGCCTAAGAAACAACACTATCACTGGATGCTAACAACTGTCCATTAATATTGTGTCACTAATTTTACCCTGGAAAGCAGACAACGGCATTCATATTGCTGTTTAAGGAAAACCAGAGAGAGGAAGGGCTTTCTTTCCTCCAATCTAAATGGTCAGTTTATTCAACTTCATGTCCATATCATCTTAGAGTTATACTCCTGTTTCATGAAAATCAAAGGCTTAATGAATAATCTACAAAATAGTATGTATTTCTTTTTGACTGCTTATTGTTTTGAGGTGACTGTGGACATAGATTTGATACTGGATTGCAAGAACCATGGTCACTCCTGAAAATACATATACAGATAAGACTTGACAGATTATATTTAGGAATATACAAACACACACACACACACACACACACACACACACACACACACACACATATATATATATATATATATATATATTCAATAACAGTTATTGAAAAGTGGAGGCCATGATATTTTAAGGAGAGCAAAGAGGGGTATATGGGAGTATTTGTGGAAAGGAAGTAGAAATGAGAAATGTTATAATTATATAACAAAAATCTAAAAAAAGAAAGGGAAGCTATTTAATCAAGAAATCCCTTTGTTTCCAATGATGCTTTCTGATTTTTCAGAGAAAGTATATAAAACATTAAAACTGAGATTTCTTAACTGATGCTATAATGTCATGCTGCCTGTGTGGCTGTCAATCACAATATAATACCATGCTGCCTGTGTAGATTGTTCGCACAAACAATGTGTGAACAGTCTACCTGCTATGAGAGACTAGGCAGATAATCCTGCAGATGGAGAGATTTTCCTATGAAGAAAGATCTCTCTTCTGCATCACATGGACCTCATCTTGGATGATAAAGTCATAGGACCTGGATGACTTGATCCTTGTCTCCATCCTGCTTAAAAGAACATCAGCTGGATCCTGATGTTGGAAAGTTGCTCCACTGTGTCAGAAAATAACAAGTAGCTACTCATAGAGATGGCTGATATGCTGATAGGAGCAGAGACCAGGAGGATGTCACAGACATTTGCAACCATTTAGGGGGAAAACAATAACAAACAAAGAAACAAAAAACTAATGATGTTGAGAAGAGTATGTTAAGAAGGCAGGATTTTGTCTCAAGCTTGACTTTTTCCTTGCATTTAGACCTTGATTTTATCTTCACAATATAAGGTTAGATATAGCCACTAGAAACTTACTAAAAGGATTGTCTTTACATGTTTTTAATTTATCTTTGAAATTTTCAAATACAGATATAGTGTACTTTTTATCATATATACCCCTCTATCTCCCCGCAGCCCCCCGACACTGCCTTGGGATGTCTAAACAGTGCTTGTACTCTCCTGTGTGCTTTCTCTCAATTTTCTCAGTATTCTGTCCTCTCCCTCCTTCTCCTCCTTCCCCTCCTCCTCTTCATCTTCCTCCTCTTCCTCTCCAGCATCTGTTATGTGGTATTTTAGTTGTTTTTGACTTTTTTTCATGTTCCGCTAGAGATCAATAAAATTCTTTCAAAATGCCACTGGCTGTGTTTTTCTAGAGAACCATCCAGTAGATTGTCATATGGACATGTGGGAGCAGGGAAGTGCATTGCCAGTGAGAAAAGTTAAAGACCTGAGGGCAGGCAACAACTCCACAGTGCATTGTATGTTAATTCTGGAGCCTAAAGCTGAGCATGTTCTTTAACATGCTTCTACCTATGCAAACTCGGATGACTATGCATTTCAATGTTTGTGAAGAAGGCTGCATTGTAAGCTTCATATCATGAGAACTCAGCTTGGGAAAGGAACTTCCTGATCATTTCCTCTGGCAGAGATGTGACTTATCTAAGCACCCTATGCTTCAAGGTGACCAGAAGGTGCTCACACCAGTGTTACTTACTGCTCTGTCTTCCTCTGCTACCTTGCAATTAATGAATGTATGGATTTCCACCTTCTTGAAATCAAAGACTTAAAATAAGCATCTATTTTCTTTTTTCTTTTAAGCCACAGGAATCACAGCACTGAAAAAGTCCAAGTCTGCCTAAGATTACATGTATAATTTTGTCTTCCTAGGAAAGTTTGCAATAAGAAGCAATATCCTTTTTAATTCTGTCACAGCCAGCCTTTCTTTGGGGATCTGGTAAAAGGCTCTTGCTAATTGAAATCTCAGGAATAGGAACTAGGAGTCAGTCAACAGAGGCAACCTGACTTTGGGGAGGCATTTACCACAGACAACACTACTGGAAGTAAAACTTACACACTGATCCTAGAACAGGCTGAGCAAGGAGAAGCTCCTATCTCCTTGTGTACACCAAGAGCTAGCTCCCTGTAGTGAAACTCTGGGGCTGCTGCAACTGCAGGATAAGCCGACCAGATGCTAATGCTTCTCATCTGTTCACTGAAACCTTGAGCTTGTTTCCATATAAGGGAGACTGCTTCCAGTTCAGAGAAATCCAGCTTTATCTTCTCAGCTACACAGTGTCTTTAAATAAGCATACTTGTTGAATGTACAAAGGAGAGAGGATAAGGACAGGGTAGAAGGAAGTAGACTCATACGTAAAAACAGCTCCCAGACTCAGGGCACAGCACCTGCCTTTGGCAAGGTAAGATTTGAAAATAGTGGATTGGCAGCTACCCACTGAGTTCAGTTTCTCATATGGATACTTAAGGTATGTTATTTACTAATGTATCTGAAAACTGTGTAAGTAAACTCAAGATTAAAGGTTCTCAAAATGTATTTTAAAATATATAAATTAAATTATTTACTGTTTGTTTGGGAGTCATGTGTCTTTAACATGAATATGTTTAAAGTATATGTCTCTAAATGGACACCTCCATTGGAATCCACAGACCTGAAATCAGCTCTCTTCAATGGTAACCTCTGGATGGAGTCCATAGCACCCATTGTTTACCCCACCCAGCCTCAAAGAGACCCTGAGACCCATGTGAATTTGGAGTGAACTGTTTTATCAGATCCCTTGATTTATTCATTTCTTTATCTTGGGGTATTGAATGTTCTTTTGTTCTGTCTGTATGCACATCTCTACTGATGAAGTTGCTGCTCTTTCTCTAGTTCCCAGATTATCCCAGTGTCTGCGCATTGCCCAGGTACCAATCCTCCATAGCTTGTCTCAACATCTTCACAGTTATAAATCTAGAAAGACTTCCTAAAACTAAAGAGTAATTTATGCCTGTAAGAAAGACATCATAACTAGTCAGAAGCATATAAATATTAAACAAGATTTATAATTGCATTTACCCACTTCATAAGTAGTGAGATAGAATAAGAGAAATAAAATGATAACTAGAAACTCATCTTAGAACTATGTATCCTGCAATAGAAAGAATTTAAAACAATGTCAATTTCTGTTCAATAAATTTCATATTCTGTATAAAGTAATATTAATAATATTCTGTGGGTGTAATTTTTCTGAAATGCCTCTTGTATATTGTTTACCTAAATTAAACTTTCATTCAACTTTAGAAGTAGTCAACTATGGGCTTTGTGCTTTGAGATTATTTAGAACCATAAATTCAATTGGTATTCAAAGTATGTACTGAGTTTTTTGAAATTTAACTTACCTTTAAAAAAGCAGGGTAATCAATCTTACTATGGTTTGGACTCCCCGTGCAATCAACCTTTACAACTTAAGCTGAATGTTTAGTTTTGATCTTAAACTATATTCTTTATTTCTCTCTTGTAATCCTTCTATGAGTTCTGACTCAAAACAATATATATGTTTCAGAGATGTGGTAATTAATCTAAGATCACCACTGAAACTATAAATGTCAAGAGCAATAAATGACCCACAGGGAATGTTGAAAGCATCATTCAGGTGTAGGTTGATAACATCTGTTTGTGGTTCTGATTGTGGTTTTGGTCAGTGAGGTTAAAAAGCAACTGCTCCCCCATGAAACTCTTGTAAAATATTAAGATGCAGTTTCTCATTCCTTTCCTATACTACATTTGATGACTTTTTTTATATGGCAAAGACAGTTCTTTGTTATGGGATCAGACTCACTCCTAGTTAACTGAAACATGAGTCAGTCTTTTCAATACATTATTCAAAATTCCTTTCTATGTAAAATGAAATATAATTTTTATTTTTAAAAAAGTATTTATTTCCTTTTACATACCAACCCCTGTTCCCACTTGCTTCCCTTCTCCTGCTTCCCCCCACTTCCTCCCATCCCTCCATCTCCTCCTCATAGAGATAAGTCCTCCCTTGGTTAGTCAACACAGGCTGGCAAACCACGTTGGTGCCAGACCTAGCCCATCCCCCCTGCATCAGGGCTGAGTAAGGCATCGCACCATGGGGAATGGGTTCTAAAAAGTCAGTTCATGTACCTGGGGACCCACAAACACATCAAGCCATGTAACTTTCACCCACATTCAGAGGGCCTGGTGCGGGCCCATGCAGGCTCCCCAGCTGTCAGTCCAGAGTCCATGAACTCAGGAAATGCAAATCAAATTGACTCTGAGATACCATCCTATGCCTGTCAGAATGGCTAAGATCAAAAACACTGATGACAGTTTAGGTGGCAGAGGATGTGGACAAAGGGGAACACTCCTCCACTGCTAGTGGGAATGCAATCTTATACAGCCACTATGGAAATCAGTATGGTGGTATCTCAGAAAATTTGGAATCAACATACCTCAAGACCCAGCAATACAGCTCCTAGGCATATACCCAAAAGATGCTCAACCACACTACAAGGTAATTTGCTCAACTATGTTCATAGCAGCATTATTCATAATAGCCAGAACCTGCAAACAACCTAGATGCCCTTCAATGGAAGAATGGATAAAGAAAATGTGGTACATTTACACAATAGAGTATTATGCAGTAGTTAAAAAATGTAATCATGAAATTTGTAGGCAAATGGATGGAACTAGAAATAATCATAATGAGTAAGGTAATCCAGACCCAGAAAGACAATTTTTAAATGTATTAAAACTGTTATTCATTTTTGGCTCAACAACTTGGTCTCTGTGTTTAGTGTTGAGTTCCCATGAGATTTCCCCTTCTGTGTTAGCATGTCTATTGGTGACATCCTTGTTCAGGTCTTGTTTAGGCAGACATGCTTGTTAGAGTTTATGGGAGTAGCTTTCCTGACATTTCTAGGAGACACAATCTC
>CABHPP010147654.1:24370-47246 GCA_902168425.1 Peromyscus attwateri | reverse complement strand
TTTTTTTCCTCTTAGGCATCCGTATCCAACACAGAGCTGTCATTCTATCTCTCTCACTTATGGTCTGTACAGTGTTTTCCCAAACCCTGGGAAAAAAATCTTTCCAAATCTCACTGGGAAAAGACCTGGCCAAGTTTTCTTCAAATGTCCACCTGCTGTGCCAAGCCTTTACAGACCTAGAGCCATGTGGGGGTGGGGGTGCTTTCTGCAGCCCTGACTTATGCACGTTCTCTGGGTACCTTGTCCTCGGCCCTGACAGCTGTTGGGTAGGTGCCTCCCTGCCCCCCACGGATGGGCATGCTCCCAAGTGAATTCAGATCTATGGTCTTGCTCTGTGTAGGTGGACCCCGTGGGCAGTGGTCTAGCTCTGAAGTGCAAAGACATGCATTGTTCATAGTTCCAGCTCTGTTCATTGCTAGGGCAATTTCTAACATGGAAAACCTTCTCTTTACCCAGCCAGTGTGATCATGGGATCACGGTGTTGGTCTTAGGTTCACTTTCAGTGAGAACTCATTCAATCTAACTTTCTCATTTCCCAGATGAGGAAACAGACACCTAAGAAAGGCTAGATGTTTAATGAAGCTCACGGTGTTGGCATGTGCTGTGTTATTTGGGGATAATACTGTTTTTAGAAGAAGTTGAGAATTCCAAAAGAGCCCCGCAGAAGGCGTTTTGAGTTATTGAGTTGTTAGACTATAGCCCCAATGGCCGTGAAAGAGGAATGAACTTTATGCCTTGGTTATCAACCAGGTTCTAGGACAATTCAGTGCATGAATGACATTTTCACTTGCTTAGCATCTTACCCAGGATCGCTACAAGAATGGAATCTTCAGGGTCAGAAGATGTAGCTAAGTAGTAGAATACTTGCTTAGCATTCATGAGTTCAACCCGTAGCAACACACACACACACACACACACACACACACACACACACACACACAGTGACTGGGAATTTTTTGGGAACTAGTAACACTTCCTAGTCTTGCATATGCTCAGAAGAAGGCTAGAGGTTAGGGTGTCACCCGGTGACATTGTGGTATGATTTGTATGTGGCTGCGGATGGAGAGAGTGATCCTTTAAACTCCAACCACCCCCTCAAATTCTTTTTTTTAAAAAAAATAATTTATTTATTTCTATTTTATGTGCATTGGTGCTTTGCCCGCATGTATGTCTGTGTGAGAATGCCAGAATCCCTAGAACTGGAGTTACAGACAGTTGTGAGCTGCCATGTGGGTGCTGGGAATTGAACCCGGGTCCTTTGGAAGAGCAGTCAGTGCTCTTAACCACTGAGCCACCTCTCCAGTTGTACTCCCTCACCCCACCCACTGCTCAAATTCTTAAGACCGCTGTAAGTTGGGTCTCCATCCTGGGCTCAGAGATGTTTCTCTCACGTTTGTTTTTAATGGGGATGGGGGAAGGGGTGAACTGCCTCTGCCCAGACCGCTACAGTCATCCACCATCACTGGGCTTTCCAGCCTGCAGAAGTCTGTCACGCTGGGGACTGTCTCCAGGGAGGCAAATGCAGCCCTTCTGGAGCCCTGTGGTTTGGTTTCCTTAGACTTAGGCTGTCCTTTCAATACTCCCTGGGGCAGTATTAATTCTTTCCTTCATTGTAAGTCATCGGTGACCATGAACATAATGTTCATGAATCAATTAAACACTTACTGAACACACACCATAGACACACACACCAACACACACAACGGTACTGAGACAGACCAGGAAGGGACTCCATTTTTTGAGCTCTGGATGTCTACACACTACTACAGACTTTTCATTGGCTCGCCTGGCTCCATCTTCTCTCACCTAAAAACAGGATACCATTACAGTCTTGGTTCCCAGACAGTCTGGTTGTATCTGGGTGTCTCCACCGCTCTCAGGTTCTGTCTTCTCAGAGAGTGGCTCTGGGAACTGTGTTTTGTCAGGGTTCTACCAACTTAAAGGGAAGTCCATGGGACGAGGCGAAGGCAACAGTCACCAGAGGTGGCCATGAATTCATGCAGGGTATCTCAGAAGTCAGCATGACTTCCACCCTAAACCTTTATTTGCCGGTTTCACTTTGATTTTTCTCTGAGGCTACCCTAGGGTTTCCAGAGACTCGACTCACTGCCTGTCATGTGGTTTTGAAGCAGATTGAATGCAGAGGCAGCAGAAATGAGAACCCAGCTGTCTTCCATCAGACTGAAATAAAAGCAGTTTGGGAAAATGTGGAACAATGCCTCACTTCTCACTAAATTCTTTAAGAAAGTAGTTGTTTTTGTAACAAGTCAACATTACATGTTAATTTGTAACATTAGACTGCCTTTGAAATGAACTGATAAATACTAAAAACTTTCTCAGTATTAACTTCCAATATAATATAAATATATAGTTATAATCCACCTAAATAAAAATAAAAGTTGTCTGGACTCTTCACCAAGTTTTAGATGTCAGTGTGTGTGTGTGTGTGTGTGTGTGTGTGTGTGTGTGTGTATGTGTGTGTGTGTGTGTGTGTATGTGTGTGTGTGCCAATGAGCATGTGCATGTTACTAGAGACAGAATTTAGAGGTTCATACATTAAGCCAGTGCCCTACCTCTATGCTATATTCTTAGCTAGATTTTTGCTTTTTGAGATAGGGTCTCACTGAGTTAGGTTGACTGTCATTGGAATCACTGTATAGCCCAGGCTGCCCTTGAATTTATAATCTTCCTGCCTCAGCCTCCAAAGCAGCTGGGATTAAAGGCCTGTATTACCAGACATGGCTAATTTCTAGGATTTTAAAAGAAAAGTTTAAAAACCACAGTCTACTCTGGTGACAGCTGTTGGCCATGTAAGTGACTCAAATTAGATCAGTCAGATTAGATTATGGCAGAATTTACATTCCCTGTCAGAGCAGAACTTTCTCTGTTTTCTCCTAGTGGATGTGAAAGCTTTGGGTCAGCACTGCCAATGGCAGCCTGCTGCAGCCTTGAGTGTCAACATGGACACAGTGGATAAAAGGGCGGTGTTAAATGGTCTGAATGGGAAATGTCCCTGGTAGACTTATGTGTTTAGACACTTAGTTTCCAGTTGGTGACAGTGTTTTGATTGGTGACTATGGGGCCTAGCTGGCATTTGTAGGCCAGTCGGACAAACCTAGAGGGTAGTACACTGGCCTCAATTTTCTCCAGAGTTTTTTGTTTCCAGGTGTGCTGATATGCAAGAAGCCAGGCTTTGGCCCCCAAGTACTGTGAACTCTATCATACCTTTTCCACCAGAATAGACTGGACCCTCTCAAGCAGCAAGCCTAAGTAAGTCCTTCCTCACTGAAGCTGATTCTGTTGAGTCTTCTGTCACAGCGACGAGAGTCACAATTCACACTAGCAGAGAGAGAGAAATGATCCTGGGGGTCCTGAGATATCGCCAGGCTGCATGTTCCATTGTCTAAAGCTGTCTTCTAGCAACAGGAACAAGCTGCTCTCTCACCTAGCTGGAGCTGGGTTCTCCACCACTTTCCTTAGGATCTCCCAAGCTGATGGGACACTTGGAAACTGAGGAGTTGGCATGGCCGTATCAGTCCCAGATTTTGGAGGATGTTTTCCTGTTGTGCATAACCTTATGAGCCACCGTAGGAGAGGAGCCCTGGAGGCTTCTCCAAGGCCAGGGACTCCCAGAGAATGAAGACAGGGGGAGGAGGTAGCAAGTGTGTACCATGGAGGCCTTACTATGTACAGATATAAGATGGATCATACATATGGAATGGGAGACAGACTAGGAAATGTGGGTGCCATAGGGCTGTAGGTCTTGTCTAGTCTTCTGACTGTTGGGCTCCATCAGTGACAGCCACTCTACACTCCCCAGCACCCCTGCTTCCCTTTCTAGAGCTGTCTCCTTTGTATAACAAACTGTCCACATGTCTTGGGATGGGTGGGCTCATGGAAGGTTTGCTCCCTGCTTGGCAAGTGGGGGGACTCGATTTCACAGCCCTGGGGCTGAGAAGCTGTCACACTTGAGGTTCATATGGCCAACTTGAGAAGCAAGAGGAAGCATCATGGGGCAGGTCCTTTACTGCCCCTCAGGAAATGTTCCTGTGGTAGTTTGAATGTCATTGGCCCCCATAAGCTCATAGGGAGTGGCACTATTAGGAGGTGTGGCTTGATTGGAGTAGGTATAGCCTTGTTGGAGGAAGTGTGTCACTGTGGGGGTGGGCTTTGAGGTCTAATTTATGCTCAAGCCACACTCAGTGTCTCAGTTCACTTCTTGTTGCTGTGGGTCAAGATATAAGAACTCTCAGCTACTTCTCCAGCACCATGTCTGCCTGCACACCATCATGTCCCACCATGATGATAATGGACTGAACCTCTGAACTGTAAGCCATCCCAATGAAATGTTTTCCTTTATAAGAGTTGCCATGGTCATGATGTCTCTTCACAGCAACAGAAACCCTAAGTAAGACAGTCCCCAATACTTTTTCTTCCTGATGACAATTGTGTTGGTTTCTGACTTGCAGCTCCTTTCAGAACTATCAAAGGATCTTGTAGGTAAATTGAGGTAGGAGAACAGTTTCCTTTTCTGTTGGAAGTGAATTTGGTGTCAAGAGACTGCCACCAAGGCCTGTGGCAATAGGACTCTGAGCCATGGATGAGCTGTAAGTTTCTACACTTACAGGTGCTTCCTGGCTTGGAAATCACAAGAAGCTCAAAAAAATGCTTGCTTGGCTTTCATGTTCATCTTGATCGGCAGTAAGTCCCACAAGGACACATAAAATGAATCCAGGAACCTTAAAGAACATTCTGGACTTTTCTTTAGCAAATTTCAAGAAAGACACAAAAGTGTCTCTTGCTAGGAGACCAAAGTTGAAGAGAATCCACTTGAACTTTTTAGAACAAGAATGTCCCAGAAGACACAAAACACATTAGGCTGGGGATAAGACCCTGGAGAGAACTTATATCCAAGTTAAGATCATCAAAAAGAATTTAATCTTTCCAGTTCTGGAATGAAACCAAGGTTATATTCAGCGATATGTGAAGCCAGTTAAAGCCAGCAAATGGGATGACCATATTTAGCTGTTAGCATCTATTTTCACTCCGTTCTATGTGTTTTTCATATTAAAAAATGTCACGAATAATTATTTCTATCATAGTTTAAAGATGTCATAAGGAATAGAAAAAACATTTTCTAATCTTCGTTATTTACCCCTCTGCTCTCAGGCGTCCTTGAAGCCAAAGAGTGTCTGTTAGTGAATTAGAAGAAAACCACAGATAATTACTCTCTCAGCCTCCAGGGCCCCATAAGTTGCTTTTCATTGTAAGAATGCCGAGAAGTTGCCACAAAATTAAACCAATTAGGATAATAAGGGGAGAAGGAGAAGATTAAATTTATTTCCATCTGATTTAACTTATTAATTTCTCAGGGGAAAGGGATTTCCCTGCCACTGGCTTCGTGTTTTAACCTATGAGCCCCTCAAGTTCTCAAGACACGTCAGAGATTTGATTCATCTCCGCCTCTGTCTGCATCGCTAGCCTCTGTCTTTGGGAAGGAAGTTTGAAAAATGGCAGTCAATGAACAAGTTAGCCAATACCTTTGTTTGAAGCCTCTACTACAGCTAGTCATGGTGGTACACACCTGTGATCCAGCACTCGGGAAGCTGAGGCAGGAAGACTGTCAGTTCAAGACCAGTCTGGCCAGCCTGGATATGTATTTATACACACACACACACACACACACACACACACACACACACACACACACACATATGTACATACACATACTTATATATGCCTATATCATCTAAAAAAAACAACCCCAAAATCAAACAAAACAAAGAAATATGAAGAATCATAGGAAAATCTGGATATGAGTACACAACTGTAATTCAGCACTGGGAGACCAAAATATGTGGTTCATAAGACCGAGGCCGGCCTGAGCTACAGAGCAAATCCATGTCTCACAAATGAAAAAGGAAGGAAAAAAAAAAGAAAAGAACCAAACCCCTTCTATTTGCCCAGAGTGTTCTTTACAGGCAGGATCCAGTGTGAATAGACAAGAGCTTCTGACCTGTAAAAGCTGATATCCCAAAGGGGCAAACAAGGTTATAAACACACCAGCGCATCCACCAATACCACAATCAATCAGTGCGGCAGAAAACAATGGGGGAAAGAGAGGAGACACATCCCTTCCCAGGCTGGGGGTGTGGCTCAGTTGGTGGAGTCCTTGCCCAGCATGCCTGAGGCTTTGGGTTTAACCAATCCTTAGCACCGCATAAACCAGAAACAGTGGCGCACGCCCGTAATGCCAGCACTTGGGAAGTGGAATCAAGAATTTGATGTCATCCTTGTCTACTCGGAGTGTGTCTGCGAGAAGTCCTGTGTGGCAAGGCAAGGCTGGGGAGGAAGGCAGGGCTGCATTATTCTCTTTCTTAACAACTCCACTGTGGCCCGGCAACCAACATCTTCTACACCCTTTCTCTACCTGACAACAAGAAGCTCCTCTAGAGAAAACGGTCAGGGAGGAATTGGTCGAATTCTCACGGCTGCTAAGCTGTCGGTTTTTGATGAAACAAGAAACTACTGGCTTTTCTTTCTCAGCCCCGTAGGAAATATGGCTTTAGAGCAGGCTTAGCCGAGGCTTGGCCCAGTCACAGTGACCTTGCTGAGTCACTTGGCTCTGCCTGCTGCAGCCAGTATAAACCTGCTGTAGGGTAGGCTGATGGGAATAGGAGATACATAACACCACGGGTCACTCAGGAGGGATGAAGATAACGATTCTAGGATGAACACCAAGGAACTCCTCTGGAGCCTGGGGCCCCACGAGAGTTGGCCCCTCTGCTGTACTTAATGTGGGAGCTTCGGTCACAGAGGGCTGGTGGTCCACCTGCCTCCGCTCCATCTCTTCCAGATCAACGGGCAGCTTGTACTGTCCTAGCTCTCCTCATAACTCCATTCCAAAGCAGAGTCTTGAATGGTGATTCAGGTAGGTCTCAAGTCCCGCCCCAAGTCTTTGCTGTAAGGTAGCTTTCAGGAGGGAGCCTGGGAAACTGGAGTAGGTGCCAGGCAAGGCAATGTACCAGCTTGCCACCCTCACAAGCATGATTACGCTATCTTCACTCAACCTTGGGCCTCCTTCCAACTGCTCTCCTGTGGTGGGCCTGAAGGACAGCTGCAAAGCCACAATCAATTTCCTTTTCACAGCTTCTGCAGTCAGGGGGTGTGTCCCCAGGCAACATTTGATCAGGATTGAGCTGGTTTCTTCTGACCAAGGTTTGGAGGAAGAGTTGATGAAGAGAGGTTGTATTCTGACTCCAAGCTCTAAGGGAAGGGCAGCCGGGGCTGGCTTTGCTCATTTTTATAGCTGCCATACTAAACGTGGATCTTGACATATAGGAGGCACACGGTAAATATTTATTAAGCAAACAAGTAAATGGATAAAAGTAGAACGGGGAGAGAAGCTTTCTGGCACCGAATACCAGGCACATTCATTTGAGCCCGTGTTTGTTTAACAAATGCTAATAACGCTTGCTCTGCCCTAAGAGCTTCGCAAATATTAACTCATTTAATTCTCATAATTGCTTGATGAGATACGTGCTGTTATTAATCCCACTCAAAACACAGGCTCAGAGAAATCATGTTACTTGCCAAGGTCACACAGTCATGAAATGGCAGAGTGAGGGGTGCATGGGAATGGGCTCCCCCTCCTCTCTTGAGCTACCCAGAGAATTACTGGTTACTGATGTGGTGTCCCTGGAGCATCCTGAATACTGACCTGTGGTGAACGCAAGGTGCATAGGGCTTCCTCTTACATCTCCTATATCTCCTGTTCGGGGGCCCCTTCCAGGCTCCTCTAGATCGAATCTGCCCAGGTGTCTTCTCCCTTCTTCCTCTTCCATCACAGATGGGCTATGTGGGCCTCTCAGAAGTCCCATGAGCCCCAACAGCCTAGATGAATTCCACAGTAGGTGCGCGGCTGGGAGGAAGCACCATCTCTCTACCTGGTTCAGAGCAGATCTGGGGATTATGCCAACCTTGACGGCTACAGCTTCCCCAAGAAGCTCCTGCAGAGGCCTCAGCAGCACAGGGTGAGTATGCTGTCTCTGCTGCCCTAGAGGGTCCAGCAGGCACTCTCCCCTTGGCTGGTGTGTCTGAGGGAAATGGATCCCTTGTAAAGCCAGATGGAGAGAAAGCTCTGAGAAAACTCCAGGGCCCCAGGAAATGGCTGCAAGTACTCTGGAGGGCTGCCTCCTTATAGGTACAGGCAAGATAATTTGCAAAATACAACACAACACAACATTAAAAACACAACACAACACCAGAGACCACTGACAGTTCTGACAGACCACAGGAGCCTGTCTATAGAAGCAGAGGACGAGGGAAGGAGGACCAAAGAGGAAGGGCTATACCATTGCTTCAGAGTGCTTCCCATCCATCCCCCTGCCTCTGGGCACTGCAGCTCTTCCTAAGCTTGGACCCCTTCCCCATTGCCAATCTTCTGCTTTAAGACTATGGGAGTCTAGCCCCTTTCTTTCAGAGGGGAACATCCAACTTCATGTTGACAGAAAATTCCCATGAGATTAGGGGATTGGGGCTTTCGGCATGTAGGGAGAGCCCCACCAGGTTAGAGCAGGCCCTGTAGCGCTGGACTTTTTCCGAGTCTCAAAATTCCATTCCCTGCTCATCTGTGTGGAGCATAGCTTTTTCTTCAGCTAGGTTTTTTTTTTTCCTCCCTCTGGTGTTTATATGAACTGGTTGAACCCATCACATGGTGACTGTGTTTATATTTGCAGAAGCACCACCCCGGGGGAAGCTCTGTTTGCACAGAGGTCACCCCATCTCCTGGGCTTGGCTGCAGCCCCACACTGGGGTTTCAGTAGCAGGAGCTGAACTGCATGCCACGGCCCTCCTCCCTGTTCATTGTTCGCTGGGCTCCCTTTCTAGGCTCTCCAGCACTCCTAGAGAAGAAGAAGATGACTCCGTGTCTTAGTGATGAAACACCGTGACCAAAAGCAACTTGGGAAGGGAAGGGTTGATTTCAGCTCACAGCTCTCCAGTCAAGATCCATCCCTAAGGAGAGTCAGGGCAGGAACTCGAGGCTTCAGCTGAAGCAGAGGCTGTAGAAGAATGCTGCTTGCTCGCTTGCTCCCCATGGCTCACTCAGCCTTCCTTCCTTCCTTCCTTCCTTCCTTCCTTCCTTCCTTCCTTCCTTCCTTCCTTCCTTCCTTCCTTCATTTCTTTTTTTTAAATTAAAACTTTTCATTTATTTTACATACCAACCAGTTTCCCCTCTCTCTTCTCTTCCCATTCCCCCCCTCCCCCACTCCTTCTCCATTCAGAAAGGGGTAATCAGTCTGCTTTCTTAAAGCACCCAGGACTTCCTACCCAGGTGTGGCACCACTCACCATGGGCTGGGCCCTCTCCCATCAATCATCAATCAAGAAAATGCCTCACAGGCCAACCCTATAGAGGCATTTTCCCAATTAAGATTCCTTTTCCTCAGATGACCCTAGCTTGTGCCAAGTATAAAAACTAGCCAGCACACTGGGGGACGGAAGGGTCACCATCCCATGCTTCCACCCACTCTGTAACCCAGTCTCATATCCCAGCTCCTGCTGTCCCCTTTCTTAGAGCCTCCCTGGTCCCTAAACTTGGATGGTAGAACAGATGACCCCACCCTATGACCCGTGGGTAGCTGTTACTAGGCCAACTGGATTTAGAGTTAGGCTGCTGTGAGGTCAGCTTTTTCAGTGGGCCTGATGACTCAGGAGGATCGGGACCATGGACTGGGCAGTCAGACAAAGGAAGATGGAACCATGCCTCCACCAAGTCCTCTCTGTGCGGCTTTGGACAGTACCGCTGAAGTTTGGTATTTATCATCTTGGATGAATGTGGTAGTCTCTGTCCCTTTCAATATCTCTAGGAGGGATAACCTAGGGCAGAGGTATACTGTGTTTAAGGATGCCGCTACTATGGCTGATAACTGTGGTAGAAGTAAGGACTGGCAACCTTCCCATGCTTTTCCGCTGCTCAGAGTGGTGCTCATCAACAGTGTTTCATTGGTACTCCAATAGGGAGCTTTTATAGCTATTGATTTTCTCCTCTTCCCCTAGTACTCCTATCTTTTCATGGGTTGTGACACTTCAGAGACCTGGAGTTATTGTAATGACTCAGATTTTTTTTTTTCAATATTCCCTTGGGATGGTTAGGATGAACTTTCAACTTGATAGAATCTAGGATCATCAATTAGATGGGCCTCTGGGCATAGCTGTGAGGGGTTATCTTAATTGAGGTAGAAGAGCTGCCCACTGTGGGTGGAACGGTTTCCTGACTGCATCCCGAACTGTGTAAGATGGGGAAAGGGAGCCAAGCTCTAGCTAGCGTGTATTCGTTGCTGGTTTTGATTGAGTTTCCACAGCGATCAAATCAGCTGCCTTAAGTTTCTGCTCCCTTGGCTCTCTAGCTGTGATGAGCTGTACCTCAGACTGGGATTTAAGAGAAACTCTCCTCCCCTTAAGTTGCCTTTATCAGAGAAGCTGAGATCCCGTTTCAGAGCAGCGTTGCCCCATTGAGAATTTGAGTAGTAGGAGGCTGTGCTCACTGGGGAATCTGCAGGTGATCACTAGCCTTTCGTTAGACAGAGGGGCAATAAGCCCCAGTATGGCCTTGGCTCTCCACAGAAGAAAGGCCAAAGAAATTGAATGCTGGTCTGATAATGAGGACCCACTGACCACAAGGGCAGAACAAGCCTCTTCTTCCATTATCCCTGTTGACGGTTCATCTCAGGATAGCTCTCCCCGTCAAGAGAACCACAGATCAGGCCCATCGGCTGGAGTTCTTTCTTCTGGTGTCCGAGGTTGTGTGGTGGCTGCATGGACCACTCTCCCTGAGATGGGAAGCCAGGAAAGTGAGACCACTTTGAATGGAAAGGAGAGGAGGGTTCCTGATAGAGAGAGGCAGTAAGAACACAGAGACTTGGTGCTGGAGGGCATGTGAATGACCTGAGTGCAAGGGGTGACTTAACTTGGGGGAGAGGCAAGGCTGCTTCATGGTTAACTTGATAGGATTATGAAACACTTGGTGAACCCCATCTTTTGGTGTCTCTGTGAGACTGTCTCCAGAAAGAATTAACTGATGAGAAAAGACCAGCCCTGAGTATGGATGGTGCTGTCCCATGGACTGGGCTCCCAGACTTCATGAAAAGAGGAAAAAGAAGAAATCTAGCCAGCTTTGGGTGTTCAATTTTTTTTCTCCTTCCTGATTTACTGAGAGATGAGCAAGCAGCTGCCACATGCTGTCACTGCCGGAGAGCTACCCACTGGCATGCCTTCCCCGTCACAGTGCACAGTATCTTCTCAAACCCCGAGCCACCACACATCCTTAAGTTGCCTCCCATCAGGTAGTTGAACACAGAGACTAGAAAAGTCACTCAAGTTGTGGGCCATACTGCACACACGATGGAGAGCCCATGCGCAGACTACTGTGGGAAGGTGCTCCCAGGGGGTGCCATCTGTGACTCTGCCCAGATGACCCTGTGAAAACCCAAACCTCTGATATCTCCTCTTGGGAGTTAGGATGTCCACCTTTATAGTTCATTACAAAGGAGCCAAACAATCTGTTTCTTTTTCTAATTCTTCAATAGTGATTGGTGTGCCACCACAGCTTGGTGTGTTAGGTTGGTGGTAGCCAAGCAGTAGGAGAGAGCTGTGTGTGTGTGTGTGTGTTGTTGCTGCTGCTGTTGCTGCTGTTGTTCCTTTCTCTGACAGAGAGTAGTAGTGATCTTGGGGATAGTGTGGTTCCAAACACTTAGGGTGACCAGAGGACGGACCTAGGTGAAGCAGCAGAGCATCTTGTAAAGACATATGTAAAAGAAATAATTCGTAGCCGGGCGGTAGTGGTGGCGCACGCCTTTAATCTCAGCATGGAGGAGGCAGGGCCAGGCGGATCTCTGTGAGTTCGAGGTCACCCTGGTCTACAGAGCGAGATCCGGGACAGGCACTGAAACTACACAGAGAAACCCTGTCTCGGAAAACCAAAAACAAACAAGCAAAAATAATTCATGTCACTGTGTTGTTTGTTTTTGTTGAGACATCTTGCTGTAGCTCAGGCTGGCCTGGAATTCATAGCCATTCTCCTTTCTAAGTATTGGGATTACAGATGTGTGTCTCCACACGGGGTTAGAAACGACATTTGACCAATTCCTGCAAGTTCCGACCTAGGCCTGAGAGGGACAGGGAATCTGGGAAGGACTCTTGAGTGACAGTCCTTTTAGTGGAAGTGTTGCAGCTTGCAAGGTGAACAGTGCTCAGATTCCTACTATTGGCTGGCAGTGTGGATTCTGGCTGGTACTTAGCTTCTAGAGGTATCCTTTTAAGTAAAAATAAGTTTTTGTTTTTGTTTCTCAGGTTGGCTTAGCAATGCTGTGTTCAGGTCCTTTCTGCTTCTGACATTTTATGAAATCTACTTGAGACATTCTTTAAAAAAAATAAAATCAGTATTATTAGTATTTGTTGTTGTTGTTGTCATGGTGGTGGTGGTAGTAGTGGTTTTTGTGTGTGTGTGTGTGTGTGTGCGCGCGCGCGCGCGCGCGCACTATGAAACACATGTGTAGGTCACAGTAACACCTCCAGGAATGGGCCTTCTCTTTCCCCATGGTTCCAGGGATGGTACTCAAATTGCTGGCTCACATGGCAAGTGTTTTTCCCTGCTGAGCCATCTCACTGGGCCTGCCTGGGGGGTTCTTCAGTCAGTCACGTCACAGTGTATGGAAGGGATGTGTGCAAGAAAGTGTTTATGTCTTGTGGCTCTTTGAGTAGCAGAGACATGCTCAGCTTTCCCCCAGCAGTACTAGGAAGCACAGATATCTCATAGCCTCTGTGTGTTGACACATGCGTTTCCTTTCTTCCCCGTCATTGGCTTTCTTCCTAAGAGGCCTCTTTTGTCCTGGTCCTCCCCCTACGTATGAGCCTCTACCTACCATGTGGCATCAGCTCTGCTTTTGCAGGCAGGGCAGCCTTCGTGGAAACTAATCGTCACGCCAAGTGGAAGAGTGTGAGGCAAGGCAATGGCTCGGTGCGGCTCCTGGAGCTTGACACTCAATGCAATTGGGAGTGGGAGGGATGCTCACGCTGGCTTGACTTGCCTGACAACCTGGGTGCCTTCATCACAAAAGGGAGCAATATCCAAGACAATCATGAGGTCTTTTTTTTCTTCACCTACTAATATGTGCACTAGTCAGTTTTCTGTTGCTGTAATAAAATAGCTGAGACACGGTACTTTACAAACAAAACAATGCTCAATTATCTCCCAGTTCTAGAGAATCAAGAGCATGGCCCTCTTGTCTACTTGGTTCTCCTGGAGCTATTCTACCTACATCGAAATGTGGCAGATGGTGCTAGGATGGGCTAGGAAGCCACAGAGCAGGGAGGGGACAAACTTGCTCTCTGTACAACAATTCAGGGAACTAACCTGGGCTCTGAAAGAGCTCCATTAATCTCTTCTTAGCATGGCATCCCCAGTGGCCTACTTCTGGCATCCCCAGTGACCTACTTATTTCCTGAGGCCCCATTCTTAAAGGTTCTAGCAGATCAACACCACAGCATTGGAGTGTTGTTGTTCCAGTCTGTGAGCTTTTAGGAGACAAAGCCCATCCAAACACAGCAGCACATCATACTGTTAAAGAAATTAGTTGAAAGAATCAAAGCCTGTCCTTATGGCAGGCATGGCTCATTTGCCAACCTCTCAGGACTTGGAAAACACCACGTCTTGCCAAATTGTGGTACTCGTTGTTCTGTGAGCAAGAAGGAAACATTGATTTTGACTGGAGCCCTTATTACAAGGCTTCTCTATTGCTTTGTGCTCCCATTTCCAACCCAAACCCTCTCTGCTTGTCCACTTGTCCATAGTCAGGAGGACAATTCTCTGTAGGATGCTGGGTAAAGGAAGACTCCAATAACTCAGTTACTGGAAGCTGACTCAGTTAGAAAGGGCTCTCCAAAGAAGGTAGAGAGGAAGAAAGCTAACAATTGATGGTGCCGGTCAGTCCTTCTAATTATCACTCCAAAACCATGAAGAAATTCTCTGTTCTTCTCCCAGCACTTCAGGCATCTGTCTTTGGGGAAAAGAGCCCCCATGTGCCCTGTTGGGCATTTTTTGTTCAGCCACACATTTCTTCTTCTCTATGTCCTAAAGGCCACAGCAAGAGTGTGTCAAAGCAACTATGAAGTCCCACAGGGCTGGATGATTTATGTTTTCCCACCCAGCTAGTTTCAGCTAATATTTCCATGGAGACTCGAGAGTGAGAAAGAGTTGATTCCTCTCCATCTTGATCTTTATAACATCACCCCAGCCTCATGGACTACAGAAGAGGTATTGAATGGCAAGGTGTGTTAGTTTTCCAGTCTAAGGTCAGGAGAGTCTGCTCCCCACACACCTTCTGTACCACATTGACGGTTGCCTCTCCAGAGGTTATTATTTCAACAAAGCAATAACTGCCCCACCCAAGAACACCTTTTCATTATTTAGCCAACACTTTCTGCTTCACATGTTCTATTTTGGCACCACGATGTAGAGAATAGGAAGGTAGAAGCTGAGTTTTGGCAGAAACAAGACCCTAACTCTTGCTAATAGTTAGCTTTTCCAAGCTCTCAACCCTAGAAGAAAGGTAAAATCAGGAAACACACACACACACACACACACACACACACACACACACACACACACACAATCACACACACGATACTCTCTCAGTGCAACCCACTTGGAACATGCCCAGACCAGAGAAAGCAAGGAAGAGAGACTGTGCATGTTTAGGACACAGGAAGGTACAGTTGAGGGCTGTGAGAATGCGTATGGATTTGTTTTACAAAGGAAATCAGTTCTTGAAGGACAGATCCATTAAGTATCGTCAAACACTAAATGCTTTTGGTAAAGAGGAATCACATCTGTATCTCTTGGCATCCAGAAAGAACTGACTATAATTTACCCGAGACAGAAAGATCCAGGAACTTTAGTCGTTTATAATTTACCTTACTAGTCAGCAGAAATGTCAAATAGCTTCGGTTCTCATTTCTCTTATTTTATTTGGACCATAAAGCAACAGAAAAGATCGCCTCCTCTGTTATATTTGGAAGTGGCCTCGAAGGAGCTCAAACCAGGTGACTACAGCCTTCCCTTCCTGGCCATGAATCATATTGAACGTTTTCAACAATCTATCCTCAAATTGGGCTTCGTCTTAGTAGAAGCCTGCCTGGGAAGACTGTGTATGACATGGAGAAATGTGTGTGGAATAATGTGAGAGAAGAGGGCACCACCGTAGGAGAAAGTGTGGATTGTAGGGTAAGGAAAACAGGAAGAAAAAGACCAAAAATTCCACCAGGATGAAATTACCCTCATCCCACCATCAATTTGGAATCAAGAGATCCCAAATGCTCGTCTTTCGCGAACATGACTCTGTCAGAAGAGGCACCGTGGTGACCTTCCTGGCTACCAGACTTGAATTAGACATTTATCTGAATGGAGCATCTGTAGTGGATTCTCTGGTTCTGTACTTTCCTTTGCCTCTGATTTTTTTTTGTTTTCTTTTTTTGAGACACTCTTTCAGGAAGAGTGTCTTAGGTTGGTCTTGAACTTGCTATTGACTTTGAACTTCTGATCCTCTTGCGTCTACCTCCCCAGTGCTGGGATCACAGGTTCACACCATTTTGCCTGATTTATGCGGTATTAGATACCAAACTCAGGGCTTTGTTAATATACTAGACAAGCACTCTACCAACTGAGCTACATCTCCAGGACACTTCTGACTTGTCCCATGTACATGGGTAGGCACACACACACACACACACACACACACACTTACATGCTTATTATCTTCCAATGTAAGCTGTGATGAGATGGAGAGGTGTCTCTGGGTGGGGGATCTATACAAAGGACCTATGCAAAGGCCAGCCAGCTGGTCCCAACCTTCCTCTAGTCACTTGAGGAACTCAGTGGCTGCCAAGTTGGATGTGGGAGAACTGCTGAATTCACGGGCTAATTGCTCCCTATTCCTCTCCTAATCTAATCTGAGGGGACAGAGAAGAGAATTTTCCTAAGTTTAAGGGCTCAGGGGGCCAAAATCCTTCTGTCTTTGACTCTACTCTGAGGATTATGCTGGGGGAGGGCAGGTGGGCAGACTCCTAGAGGATGGTGTCAAGGTTCTTGAAATTCAGCCACATGGCCACCACCCTTTCTCAGGAGCTAGAGTTACACTGACCTCGTAATAGAACTCTTGTCTTTTTCCTGGCTCTGGGCCAGATGACTATCTCCAAATTTGTCCATGACTCCTCCCACATTGTCTGTCCTCAGTCCTCAGTCCCACAACAGTGCATCGAGGGGGAGTCAGGGGCAGGAGAAACCCTCTCGCATACATGTGTGCTCATATCTGAGTCTCCTGACGACGTACAGGCTAATCTTTCCAACGGTCAGGTTCGGCCCTGGCCTATAGACATTCGAAATGCCTGGTTTCCTGTACTTATGTGCTTAGTGATCTGAGCGAGGAGGCCAGATTCTTGATCCATTTGCAAAAACCATCTATCCTTGCTCAGGTCTGTAGCCGTTGGCGCCTGTTCTTGGGCTTGGCAGTGGCTTTTGTTACTATGTGTGGCCAGTTGCAATGGCAACGGTAGCTAATGTTTATGGAGTGCTTGATAGGCATCAGGCGCTGTCTGAGCAATCCACATGCTAACCCGCTCAGTCCCCAGCTCTGCTCCACAGGGCAATTATATATTACCTGTTTTGCAGATGAAGAGGCTGAGAGGCCCTTGCCCTTATGCCAAGAGTGAGCGGAGCCTGCTTCTGAATGCAAACAATATAACTCCAGAGGCCACTCATCCCTGTGCTTCCAGGGCCACGCCTGCTCTGAGAGAGCAGGGATGACTCAAGAGAACGTGACCCCCAACATCTGGAAGCAGGCCTCCAATACGGCAGGGAGGAAAGGGGTGTGCAGGCCCTGCTGGTGTACCAAGCCTCCATCTTGAAACAGCCACCTTGCTATCTGTGTGTCCTCAGTTACCAGTGTGAAGCCAGACTCCAAGCACTGGAGGCTTGATTGGTTGACTGTCTTATTGGGTTGGTAAGTACTTGCTTGAGTACTAAAGGGGTAGGAGCAGGTCTGTCTATCTGTGGATGATGTTGAGCATGGAGGAGTAGTTCTGTAGTTCTGGTTACTGTTTCTTCCTTTTATATAGTTGTCATCCTCCCTCCGCACTGCCCCCCCCCCCCCACATTGCCATTCCTAATGGTTCTGCCCAAGGATGTTTCTCTGGTGCTTCCTTCTAATCGATCTTAGACTTTCTCTTCCTCCAGGTCTTGGAGCAGTTAGCTTCCCTAACTCATTCTCTGGGACCGTCAACCAGTCATCTAGAGGCTCTCCAAGACCCTAGGACCAAGGCTAGAATGTTTCCATACCCCCGAATTATGGAAGAAAGAATGGAAAACCCCAGCCTGGGCTTCAGGAAGTTTCTCCTGCTGTTGTGAATGATAAGAAGAGTTCACACTCTCAGCTTCCAGGATGGGCCAAGCAGGCATGTGCGGTGGTGCTGGTGAGTGGACTTGGCGATCACAATGAGACCTTGAAAGCTGGTCAAACGACTGTAAATGTGAATGCTTTGAACACCTGGCTTTCTTTTCGCCTCGTGCCAGCTTGGACCCAGAACTAGTTGGACTCTGTCAAAGGGACCATGGCTATAAGCAAAGCAGCTCTTACCCAATTTGGGTTGGCATTAGAGCAAACACACTGTCCTGGAGGCACACCCAGGTTGCCAATTCTAGACGATGGCAAGTAGCGTCCAGGGGCTCTGGCCTGGATAAGTGGGGCATTCTGGGTATTGACATGCAAATGTGCAGAGTACCATGTGTGTAGGTGGGCAGGAGCATTGCCTACAGGTTTAGGGCATTCCCCATGGGACTCTCAATTTCTCTTGAAGGCAGTGGCTTACTAGCCTGGCATAGGAGTGAACATTTGTAATCTCAGCATTCAAGAGGTTGGAGACTGGAGGATCTCACAGGTTTAAGGTTATCCTTGGCTACGTACCACGTGTGAGGTCAGCCTAGGCTATTGGAGACCCTGTCTCCAAAACAAAGTGTGGAGGCGGAGGGAGAGTGGGACAAGAGAGGAGAGTTCCAAGGAAAGAGACAAGAAAGTGGGCAGCAGCGGGAGCCAGCTGCTAGGAGAGAGTGCTGGCTCATGTTTCAGGGGGATGCCGGAGAATGGACTTGGCTAGACCTCAGATGAAGTCTTGGCTGCCCAGGGTGCCCATCAGAAAGCTGCTCCTTCCCGCTCTGGCTGCTCCCATCCTGGGATCCCTGCAGGCACACTCTAGGCCTCTTGTTGCATCCCTTCCCCATTGGCACGGGCGCCTTGGCCGCATTCTCCTGGCTTCCCTGTGTTCTGTGTCTGTCTTATCTCTCAGGTCTCTATCAGCAGCTTCCAGGTATGCGGCACCCAGTGGACCAACAACATGGAGCCTAGTCAGCATATTTGGTGACCTTCTCTAGGCCCAATGACCCGAGACAGCTCCGGCAATCTTGCTGCTTCCCCAAATATGGCTTTCAAGGGAGCAATCTAAGTGGGCCTGTTTCAGTGAGGGTAGGCTAAGTGCTTGAATGATCAATGCCTTGATCTCAGTGGTGGCATATGATAACTGTTTATTCTTGCCCATATCTCTGGAGGAGGAGGTATCAAATGACAAGGGGTAGGGCTTGGGGCTGGGGACTTCCTTCATTGTCACGGGTTCTCTAGTGGGACTCTTCACTGGCAGCCCTCATGAGCAGAAGTTGTAGCACAGTGGTAGAGGGCTTGCCTGGCATAATCAGAGATCTGGGTTCCATCCCCAGCTCTGCCACACACACACAATGAGACAGTCAAATACAATAAATAAAATAAAAGCAACTTAGCTACAGCCCTGAGTCCTGAGCTGGAGCTCTGCTAAATGGCAGTGTGGTGAAGGGAGGGAGGACTCTCTGGGAAGATGACCTGCCCAGTCTGTGATGGTGCTCAGCACTCCTACCCACAGTCCTTCAGCTGATGCTAGGCACACACAGGCCACAGTGGACTGGAGGCTGGACATGTAGGGCCTTGGAAATTAGAGATGAGTGTTTAGTGATCAGCTAGATCAGCACTTTTCAACCTGTGGATCCAGACCTTGTGGGGGTTGTGCGATCCTTTCACAGGGGTCACCTAAGACGGTCAGAAAACACAGATACTTACAATTCATAACAGTAGCAAAACTACAGTTATGAAGTAGCAATGAGAATAATTTTATGGTTGGGGGGGTGGGTCAGCATCACATGAGGAACCGTGTTAAAGGGTCACAGCGTTAGGGAGGTTGAGAATCGCTGTCCTAGATGGTCTTGAACATAGATACTTTCAGTTTTGGACCAGAGTCTTTGGTGCCAGGAAGCCTAGAGTGGAAAGGTCAGCCCTACCGCTCAGTGGTGTGTACTCACAACTGTTGGCTACCAAGGTTAACAATACAGAACTAGTTAAGTGATAAAGCACACGCTCAAACCCAGGCCAGTGTACAGTTACCCGGCTACTTGTCCTCTGGGCCTCCCGTTCTCCATCTTCACTCTGAGACTGGTGGTAATGGACAGAGTGATTGTTTAAATAAACGTTTCACACGGAATGCCACTGTCACTCCTGCAAAGGATCCCGGGGTTGTTATGTCTTGCTCAGTCCTGCCATGGAAGCTGGGATCAAAAGGTTAAGCTGAGTGAAAACTATCACTAAACGGTCTCATTGTTTTTAGCGGAGACAGTATTGTGGCTTTCCGTCATGAAGACCATGTCCAGAGGGGAATGAGTGCTTGGTCTTAGTGTGTTAGTGAGTCTGGGGATCAGTGGCTTCAGATGCGGTGTGACATGACGGGGGGACTCAGGGACTGGAGAAGTGGGCAAAGGCTGTGGCTGGGGCTTAGCAGGTGGGGCTGTCAGTAAGCACTGAGGAAGGGGGCAGAGGAGCTGAGCTGTTTCCCTCTGGATGATGGGAGGACAAGGAGATGTTAGCTGGGGCCCTGGGAAGTGGGTCAGCAAGCAAATATGGCTGCCACTGAGCCTGATCGTCTGCATTTGATTCCCAGACTCAGAGTGGAGGGAGAGGACCAACTTCCACAGCTTGCCTTTTGACTTCTGCGGGTGTGCCATGGCACATTTGCTCACACCCCTCAGCCGAAATAAACAAACAAGTAAATTGATAATTGGGAGAGACAGAGACAAGGATAGAGAGAGACACAGAGAGAGACAGAGACACAGAGAAAGAGAAGAGAGAGAGAGGGAGGGAGGAGAAAGAGGGAGAGGAGAGAGAGATAGAGAGGAGAGAGGAGAGAGAAAGAGAGAGAGGAGAGAGAGCAGAGAGGGGGGAGAGAGAGAGAGAGAGAGAGAGAGAGAGAGAGAGAGAGAGAGGGAGAGAATAGCTAGAGTCAGATCAGGGAAACGGAACAAAACAAAACTTGACTTTGGCCTGCAGACATTAATTGGGTCTTCTTGGCAACCCCCAGTCTTGCCTTTTGCTTGCCTTAATACCAGCCTCAGCATGTTGCTGTCACTTTTAAAGCTCCCAAGTCACGCTCCTGAAGTGGGAGTGAGCTGCAGGAAGAGGGTGTGTCCTATCTGCATGTTGGAACCTTCTAGAAGTCTCAGTAGCGCTCCTGATCTTCCTCTCACTGCAGCCTTTTGACTCCCTCCAACCCCTTTGCTTTGCTCCTGTTTCCTAGTGCTACATAGAGTCCGAGTCCCCTCCGTCTGATCGGAACCCCCATCCACCCCCAGGGCCCTCCTTTGTCCGGAAAGCGCTTGTTGACTTCTGTTTACCCCTGCCCTCGAGGGTAAGCAAATGTTTCTTTCTTTTTAGTCCCTGTCAGATACCGATCGACTGAGCCTCTACTGTGGTGACATATGGGAGACACTGTGTGTGGCAGCCATCAGGGCTATTTTCCACGGAGACAGGCTTCCCTTTCTCCTCGCTTGAATTTAGATGCTGCTGATGGCCCGCTTAGGATAATGAAATGTGAATGGAAGTGATGGATGTCATGTGCTGTTAGAAAGTTTAAGAGCAGATTGGGGCTTGACACACCTGTTCCGTTCTGTCCTGTCTCTGACACTGACAATGTCTGAGCTGACGGACATCCCCATCAGGCCAGGTCCTGAAAAGGGCAACATGTGCATTTGCAGCAGACCTACATAGAGAAGGTGGTAGAATCCACCACTGGGCTTTTAATCCTTAGAGACTCCGGGGCTGTTTGTTACAGAGCATAAGCTGCCTGAATGTCATGACCGATACACCCGGTCACTGGTTTGGTAGGCTTCATTGTTGGCAGGGGTCACCATCCTCTGCAGATAGAGCTCTAGATTTCTGTGCACCATGAGATGCTTTCTGAGGAGAAAGACGATGTTCAAGTGACGGTAAGAAGCAGACCCGGTGCTCAGTTGGCTCACTTTGGACAACAGCAGACGCTGCTGTCCAAAGAACTGAGGAGGTAGAGGCCCTGACAGGTTGTCCCTGGAGGATAGTGACAGGCCCTGTTTGTTTCTCACATTCCTGTACGGTCTGTGCAGACTCTCTTTAACCCTCTGGCTGTGCCAGGATACTTTACAAGGTGGGATGTCATCTTGGGAACAACCTAACGATGTGGGTCAACGACCATCTAAATCTGTGCTTTTATGGGGCTTGGAGAGGATGGAAACGGCCATCTCATGTGGCTAGAATACAGTGGAGGGAGAAGCCTAGGGAGGTGATAGACTCCACCATCAGTTTTCTAGGCTGCTCCACAGTTATGTCTATTTTGAAACCATCTCCTTCATTCCCTCATCAAAATCAACATGTGTGGAGGACTGTAGGCACTGAGCTCAACGCTGTGAATTTGAAGTTAGTTAAGATGTGACTTCAGGTCTCCAGGAATGCTTGGACAGATACGGAAATTCTTCCACATTTGTGTGTGTGTGTGTGTGTATTGTGGTGGGGGAATAAGCATACTAAAGCATGTGGTATAGAAGTCAGAGGACTACCTGCAGGAAGTGGTTTCTTCTTCCACCAAGTGGGTTCCAATGACTGAACTCAGATCCTCAAGCTTGGTAGCAAGTGCCTTTACATTGTGAACCATCTTACTGGCCCTAGATAGAGAAATCCTTGAACTGCAGTGTACGACTTGGACTTTCGGGATCTGCAGGTGAGTGGGCAGGAAGCCCTAAGTAAAGCTCCTTGGATATGAAGAACTGCTTCACTTCTAGCCAAGTCTAAGAGTAGCAACTCTCCTTTCCTGCTGGGAGAATTTGCAATGTTCTCCTAAACGGTCAGTGGAGAACCCTGGGGGTCTGCCATCTCAACGCCCCTCCATAGAGAAAACTGCTGGGCTACATAAGCAGAGTTCGCATGCTGTGTTATTATAGTAAGGCAGGTGATTTGATTTGTTTATTTATTTTTAGAGCTGGTTTCAAAAACAAACTTGGACAGCAGGAGATGGGCAGTCCACAGACGAGGCAAATGGGGAGAGTGGTGAGCCACAGCTTCCTAGGGCTGATAAAAACCAAGCAGGTGCAGGCTTGCATGGCACAGCAGGAAGCCAACACTTTTGATTTGTTTCTGTTACTTTGGTTTTGAGACAGGATCTCAGTATGTAGCTTGGCTAGCCTGGAACTTGCTATATAGTCCAGGATGGCCTTAAAACTTGTGGCAATTCTCTTACTTCTGCCTCCCTCAGTGCTGAGATCATCAGTACATGCCACCACACCTGGTTTTGAAGCTAAAATTTTAGCAAAATAGATGCAGAATCTATGTGGACTCTGCCTTTCTCATTAACTTTTTTCTCTTTTTCTTTCTTTTCTTCTTCCTTCCTTCCTTCCTTCCTTCCTTCCTTCCTTCCTTCCTTCCTTCCTTCCTCTCTCTCTCTCTCTCTTT
>CABHPP010147654.1:0-16700 GCA_902168425.1 Peromyscus attwateri | reverse complement strand
GGGGGTGAGGCTGGGAGGGGAAGAGAGCAGGCCCTGGGTTACAGGGGAGGAGAGCAGGCATCCACTGGACTCCAGACACCCCTCTTCCTGGGGACATGGTGAGGGCCCTCCATGGACTCTGGGTTCTGGCTTCTTAGCTGGACTTCCGTCTAGGAAACATTGGGATTGCAGAGGTTGGAGACAGTGGGGACTCAGAAGTGTCCGTGAGTTATATATGACATCTCTACCCCCATCCGTGAAATAATGACGTATTCTCCCAGAAAATGTGCAGCTGAAAAGAAAAGAGTGATAACGGCCTGAGGGAGAAGGAGGGTGAATGCCCATGCCTCCTGGATTTGTTATTACAATGCACTTTGGTCTTTCCAGAATTGAGTTTCTAGTTCCCCAGTTACGCTCACAGACTGTGCAGAGCTTGCTTGGGGTTGCAACTGTCTCCTGGCAAACCAGGAAAAGCCTCTGAATGGTCCCCCCACCCCCACTTGTATGTGGTGTTGGGAGCTCTCAAAAAATCCCACCAGATAGAGCCACAGGGGTTGTCGGTATGCAGGGCAGGGCAGGACTCTCCTGGGGAGGGGTGGAGAGGTTTTGCATTTGTTTAAGTAGTTGTAATGACAGCTGATGGTTTCAAAATGTTTAACCATACTGGGCCCCAGTCTGTATCAATGAAGCAGGTAGAGGATTTGATCTCTTTCTCCCCAGGGAGTCAGGCTCCACCTGAACTCAAGTTTAGAACAGTTTTGGTCTAAAAGGCAAAGCTGTACTTAAAGCAGTGAGGAGACGTGAATTTGCTAGCTTCCGACTGCTAGACTGTCTCGGGCTTGTTGCTTAGCAGGTTGGTCTACAAGTCTCAGATCTGTGTTGGCCTTCTCCTCTAGCTCTCCCCCTCTCCCTAACTGCTGCCTTTACAGTCCCCCTGCTGCCTAAAGGTAGCTCAGCCAGCCTCTGCCTGAGCTTGCCTGGTGTCAGGGGTCAGGGTATCTTGCATTCCCTATGCACAGAACCCAGCACAGAGGCAGGTGTAGATGCTTATTAATAGATATCTTTTGACTTTGATGTATGGAAGGGGAGTGGAGGGCCAGAGCCGACCAGCAATATTTTACCTGGTTGTTTTGCTGAATGTCAGTCTAGGGTCAAAAGACAAAGTGCCTGTGATTTTCCATATTTGACTAGACTTGTAATCCATGCAGAGAAAGAAATGTTCTCGCTCGAGGGTGTATCGAAATTAACACCTATTCTAATTACTCTACTTTAGTAAGAGACACAGGGCACAGGGGCCACTAAATCAGTCCTCTGGTGACTCGATCAAGTGGCTTCTCTCTTCTGTTATTAAAGATGGACAAGCTGGGTGAGATGGTGGGTTCTTCTCTGTTTTTTTCCTCACCACTGAGCTACCGATGATCCAATTATTACTTTATTTTGTGAGATCTATGTTGTGGGATATTTGTGATCAGAGTCTTTAAGGATAGTGTTTTGTATTCCAAAGCTTTAAAGTCAGAAACCTTGGTCTGGAGATATAGATCAGTAAGTGATAGAACACTTGCCCAGCATGTGGGGGGCCCTACATTCAACCCCCCAGTGACACACACAAGCACATGCTCTTGAACGCATGCACATACCTTAGTGTCCATTAACGCACGAGATAACCAGTGCTTAACCTATAGAGTTTATTTAATTCCAAGAAGAAAACAACTATATTATAACAACTGCTAAGTGCTACTTCCTCTTTGAAACTACTACATACACAGTCTTCTTCACCCTTACTAAACCTCTACATACTCTATTGTAAGATATAGACAGCTGTGGTCCATTTTCAATAGGAGGTGTGATAGAGTTTGTCAGAGTGACTGGAGAGGCCTAGCTGCCTGCTGGGGCCTGCTTATCTCAGACTTCAAGAGCTAAAAAGTTTCAGGGCGTCTGTTACTTAGCTGAGCCCAAGATGAGAAAGGGATTTGAGGGTTAAACAAACAAACAAACAAAACAAAAACCCACTGTCACGGGCTGAGCATGGGGGCACGTGCCTTTTATCCTAGTACTTGGAAGGCAAGAGACAAATGGATGCCTGTGGTTTCAGGACTAACCTGGGCTGCCTAAGTTTCAGGACAGCCAGGAATACACACAGTGAGACCCTGCCTCAAAAAACCAAACCAAACCAAACCAAACCAAACCAAACCAAACCAAACCAAACCAAACCTACCACTGCGTTCTGTCAAATAGACCAGTTTTTTTTTTTTTTTTTTTTTTTTTTTGTGGTTTTTCTCTATGCCGGCATCCCTTTTTTTTCATATCAAAAACTGGTTTGTTTCCACCAGCCTTCTGAATTTGTTATTGACTTTCCCCAACATATATTACCATCTCAAACATTACGCTAATTGATTGATTAATCAATTACACTCGGAGTCAGGAAAGTTGATGGCAGAGTTGGGATTTGAGCCCAGCTCTAGCTCCCTCGAGACCCTCATCCTTTGTTACTCAGTGATACTTCCTGGACACAAAAGTGTCTTATTACTTTTGGTTTCTTGGCTTGCTTTTGGTCTGTCCTCTCCTGTGCCTTCTGACATCTAAGGATGAACCTCTACAATCAGGCTGTTCTGACAGGAAGATAACATGCCCAAAGATAGAGACAGAATAGATACAATTTTATCTCATTAAAATTAAAAATACTTATGCTTTAAAGCAAGGTTTCTTCAAATTTTCTTTCCCACTTACAATCCCCTTTAGGTCAAGAAATGCCTATAATGTGGGCATACAGAAATGGGGTTGCTTTTGTGCCCTGGTTCTGTTGATCCCCTCCAATTGGCCTGCAGGCTTCCAGAGGAAGAGATATGGCTCTGAGGTGACTGGCCGGTTTCCTCAGGTTCTGGAAGTGCTGGTGGTCACTGTTTGCTTATTTCATTCAGTGCAGTTAGCAAGAGGAAGCACCTTCTCTCCAGTCGGTTCTGCCCAGCGCAGGTACAGCTTAGTGTCTTATTAATTAATTGTGATTATTTTATTTATTTAATAATAATTAGTAATTCATCTTCATAATTAATTATTCATCTACCTGCCGATTTGCTCTTGAAGTAGAAACACAGCTGCATCACAAATGTTGTTTGTACTTCTTCCCTCATACTTTTTTTTTGCTTTTCTTTTGTTGCTGAGTGGCGGTTCCAAGAGTTAGCTTCTGTCTGTCAGGTGCTTTATTACGGTCAGTAGCCAGAGAGTACACGTGAAGATGGAGTCACGTTAACTACCGTGGATTCAAAACTGAGCTGCAGTAGGTAAAATAGCTTGCTGCACAGGGTGGCTGGGGTGGGGGTAGGGGCGCTGAGCCTGAGATGGGTGCTGTCATTCATGCCTTTCCTGGGAGTTAAAGCAGGTTATTGAACTAGCGAGAGGCTGATGCATTCACTAATGGAGGAAATCAACGGCTCACCTTGTTCTCAGGAGACAGCTCTGGGTGACACTGGCTCTGGAACTCATAGTCCATGGAGGGTGCTTCACTGGGGCCGTGCTTTGAACCCCCAGTGCTTGTCTCAATGATGGAGGGCACCATGGCAGAGCGCTGGTTCTCCCAGTTGAGAAGCAATTTCTGAGACATCTCTCTGTACCGGGGTTGCTCCATGTTTAGTTCTCATTCCGCCCACCAGTATCACTTCTCTATCTTTGACTGTCCTACCCTTTCCCTCTTTACAAATAGCTTGATGGGCCAGGCGGCAGTGCGCACACCTTTAATCCCAGCCCTCGGGAGGCAGAGGCAGGTGGATCTCTTAGTTTGAGGCCCGTGTCACCACTGCCTGGTTCTGTTTCTCTCATGTAGCCCAGTGTGGCCTTGAACTCACAGAGATCCAGACGGATCTCTGCCTCCTGAGTGATAGGAAAAAAGGTGTGTGCCACCACTGCCTGACCTCTATGTCTAATCTAGTGGCTGGCTCTGTCCTCTGATCCCAGGTAAGCTTTATTGGGGTACACAATATATCACCACAAAACTGTCTTATCCATCAGTCCATCCATCCATCCATCCATCCATCCATCCATCCATCCATCCATCCATTTACCCACCCATCTATCCATCCATCTATCCACTTACAACACTTACCAATCCATCAGTCTATCCATCCACTCACCAATATATCCAACCATCCTTTATGTAAGCATGAGTGTATTCACCCAATCATTCACCATTCATCAATCTGTCATCCATCCATTTATCTACCCACCCATCATCTATTCATTCATCATCTATTCATCTACCATCCACTGAAACATCCATTTGTACAACTAGTCATCCACCCATCTATCCATCCATCTATCCATCCATCCATCCATCCATCCATTCTTCTGTCCATTATCCCTCTATCTACCCATCACTCATTATCTATCTATCCATATATTATCCATCCCCTTTGGCAGGCCTACTGTGGCCACCTCTCTTTGGACAGAACCCGAGGGGGGCCTAACTAGAAGCTGTGAGACTGCCCATGATCCCCGAAGAGCCTCAAGCATACCTGTGAGGTCCTTCTGTCTGGAGTAGGCCTGACTGGGGAAAGTGGGGCCACAGAATGTCCCTCTTTCTCTCTTCTCCCTGAAGTTATCTTTGCAGACTCTGCCTAGTCCTGTCTTTATTTTTTCTCCAGAGGTTTTGAACTCTTAAAGAATACCTCATGTGTGCACAGAGGTCAGTCCCCAGAAGCCAACACAACCTTCCAGAGCCTGTGTTGGTTCCCTGTCATAGTGCCTTACACTTTACAAATGTTCAAATATATTTTTCATGGCTGCCAACAGAGGCTTCCATGGCAGGGCCTGGTTGCTCTGCAGGCTAGAGGGCTCTGAGAAGAATTCTTTTTTTTTTCCTTGAAAAATTCCTTTACATTTATTTTATGTGAGGAGGTTCATGTATCATAGCACACTTGTGAAGGTCAGATAACAACTTGGGTTTGAGTCTCTTCTTACAGTGTAGGTCCCAGGAATCAAACTCAGGTTGTTAGACTTGGGGGCAGGCACCTTAACCCGCTGGACCATCTGGCCAGCCCTAACTTAAATGGCGTTGCTAGCATGTGAATTCTTAAAGAGTGTATTCAGAGGTTGCAGAGAGCTGTATGGGTCTGGGAGTTAGGACTCCTCACCATGGGAGCCTTTGCTATAGAGACCAGCAGTAGACATGGACGGGGCAAAGGTGGGTGGATTAGGAGAATGTCCCAGACAGATGCTCAAGTCTCCTGCTCAAAGATAGCGAGTTGTGCTTGGTGCCAAGGCCTCATCTTAGGAGTCTTGCCTGCTTGCCTGACTGCAAAGAGTCCAGGTAAACTGTTCTAACCACCAGCCTGCTCTGGATGTTAGCTACATTCCTCAGTCAGAAAAAGCAGGCCAAGTGCCAGCCTTGGGCCTGTGTGTTCCCCACTGGCTACATGCCGTCAGCAGGCTCTTCCCTCTCTCTGGCATCTTGGACCTGTGGTCTCTCCCCAATCTCCTTGTCCCAGATAATGAAGATTTTTGCTCAGTGACTGGCAATGTTGTCAGTACAGGAATTTCTCCCCAGAACTCAGGCTTGTTGTTGTTGTTGTTGTTGTTTGAGACAGGGTTTCTCTGTGTAGTTTTGGTGTCTGTCCTGGATCTTACTCTGTAGACCAGGCTGGTTTCAAACTCACAAAGATCCGCCTGTCTCTGCCTCCTGAGTGTTGGGATTAAAGGCTTGCGCCACCACCGCCCGGCTCTTGTTGTTTTTGAGACAGACTTTTGTTGTGTAAACATAGATGGCCTCGAACTCATTATACATCACTGGCTGGCCTTGCACTTTTGGTAATTATTTCTGTCAAAGCTGCTTAAGTGCTGAGATCACATGCAGGTGAGTGCCCCTGTACCCAGCAAAGGTCATAGGTCTGGGTTTCTCAAGCTTGAGTCTTTCCAAGCATTTTTACTTTGAACTCTGCAGTTCTGGGAATGGAACCCAGGACCCTGGGCATGGTGGACATTCATGCTGACATTGTGCCACATCCCCAGTTCTCAGAGCTTAAAGACTATGGAGGACATCGTAGGGCGTGAAAGTGGTCACAAGGTCTGGTGGCACCAGAATCGCCTCTATCTCAGGGTCCTTGGATGCTTCTGGATAACCTGTGAAGTGTCAGTCAAGTTCTTTGGAGGACTCGCGGTGGGGGTGAGAGGGGGGGAAGAAAGGATCTAAGACTATCTAGGGGAATAAGAGCAGTTTAACTTTACCCCCTCCCCCACAAGATATGCAAAGTGAGGATGAACCCGCAGACAGCCGTAGGCACCTTGCGCCTAGCCTCCAGCTCTCGGCCCAGGTGCCCACTGTGTCTGGAAGGTAGCTTCAGTTCTTGCCCCACATGCTTTCGGGAAACAACAGAAATGATAACACCTTTAAGAGTTATGGAGAGTTCTAGATGGCACTGCAAAGACACAGGAGCTGAGCAGGAGGGAGAGGGGAGGGGAGTCTAAAAATAGTCTGCAGGGAGGGCTCCTGAGGTCATCAGCCCTGTTTTCTCCGTGTTGGACAGAGCAGGAGTACAGTCATCCTCATGGAGGAGGGGCGAAGACGCTCTGCGGCGAACTGGGAAAGGGTCCAGAGCAGGGACCTAGGAGTGATGCAATGGCTACGAACTAGGTCTGGAGGCCAGGTTGAGTGAAGGGGCTCAGTGCCCCCTGGGGAGCAGGGTGAGGGCAGCACCCTCTGTGGTTGTTCTCCGATCCTGGAGAGGGTAGAGGGAGGGTTGCGCCGTGGCTTTTTCTCTTGTGACTAGACCATGGCTTCCTGCAGGCCAGCCTCCCACAGTGGAGACCTCGGCTTCCGATGACCAGGACACTGGCCCTCTGTGGATCTGAGGGAGGAAGATGGACAGCCACTGCTGCGAACAGATCCCAAAGCCCTCAGAACCCGGAAGAATGACTCATGAGTGGCCCGTTTCAGACAGCTGGCTCTGGGGACAGTTTGGAACAGGTGGAGGCCTGCCTGGTTTCCATCCATCACCCACTCTTACACTGGGTCATGGAAAAAGGAATGGAGGGAAGTTGGGTGGGTAGGAAAGACCTTCTGTAGAGGTAGGAAAGGACTACTTCTATCTATGGAATCAGCAGCTTTGCATAGGTGGTCATATTTGGGAGATGGATTATTCCTCCAGTTTTAGGGATTAATAGCAAAGGCAGAAACAAATTAATCAACTAACTGGCCTGCACTGGCACATTATTTAGCATTTAGTTTGTTGGGGCTTGAACATGGATGTGTCTAACTCTCCATAGTAGAGGTGGGGGGGGGATGTGAAAAATTATAGTTAGCTGTTTTATTTGTCCCCTGTGTGCTCAGACAATGACCAGCTCACTGTCCTGGTCAGTTTTTGTCAACTTGACACAAGCTAGAGTGAACTTGGGGAAAGGTCCCTTGATTGAGAAAATGTCTCCATCAGATCGCCTGTAGGCAAGTCTGTCGGGCATTTTCTTGATTGATGATTGATGTGGGAGGGAGGCACCCCTGGGCATGTGGTCCCAGGTAGTATAAGTAGAGCAAGGCAGTGAGCAGCAAGCACTCCTCCATGGCCTCTGTTTCAGTTCCTGCATTGAGTTCCTGCCTTGTCTCCCTTGAGGATGGACTGGAACCTGTAAGCCAAATAAACCTTTTCCTCTCCAAGTTGCTTTGGGTCAGTGTTTTTATCACAACAAAAGAGACCAGCTAGGACACTCACACTGGTCACTGACTCTTGGGGTCCCTACGTTCAGAGACAGTCAGTGGAGGGGTTGAACCTGCCCATGGCTTAGTTTTGGGGGGGGCCTGATTTGGAGCATTGCCGTGGTCCTTCCTTGGCTTAGAGAAGAAAGATGCATCCCCAAGCCCAGATTTTCACTGGGTATCTGGTTGCCCCAGCCTGGAATCTGAACCCATCCATTCTCCATGGGTGAATTAATGAAACAATCCAGCCTGCCTAGGGAGCACCCTTAACAAGCCTGTGAATGGGCTCAGAGGAGATGAGGCTCAGAGGAGCTGCACAGGGTGAAAAGAGGAGGAGACAAGACACTGGCCTCCTCTTGTCTCACTGCCCCCCACCCTCACCCCTAGCCCTCTCTGCTTGGGAACCTGCTGGGATGCTGGTCTCTGTTCCCCACCTGCTGAACGGTGGGAATTGGTTTTGGTGGTAGATTATATTTTCCCCCGAGACGGTTTGAATTCCCTCTACCTCCTTTCATTTAATTAGCTGGAGGCTGGTGTCCATTGTGTCCAGTGGGCCTTCTGCATGAATAAATAGCAACATGTTTGTTTTCTTTTGGGTGGGGTTCATTGTTAAAATGGTGGGTAGGCAAAAAGAGGAGAAAGAGAGCATGGGTGAGATTGTGAAGTCATTGAATAAGAAGTAGAGGTAGAGTTTTACACCTCCGCCCCCCAGCCAGCTCAGTCACTCTCTTTCCTATTTCTTCTTGCAAAAGTTTTGTACAATGTATTCTGAACCTCCTCTGTTCTCACTCCTTGCTGCTATGCTAGGCTCTCTCTCTCTCTCTCTCTCTCTCTCTCTCTCTCTCTCTCTCTCCAAGTAAATAGTACAAACCACTCATATTTTTTAAAAAGTCTTTTACCTTTGTACACAGCATTTCTGGAAATATCTGAAAGATCTCTGAAAGATGGTTGTTTCTGGAGAAAGGGAATGGAGGCTGGATTTAGAGAGAGGCCTACACTTACATGTTTTAAACATTTACATTTCTTCATTCCCCCTGCCGTGTGTGTGTGTGTGTGTGTGTGTGTGTGTGTGTGTGTGTGTGTGGACTCCCCTGGAGCTGTCTGCTTCTGTATTTACATATAGTGCTGACAGGCAGTGGAGTCTTTAGCTGGTTCTATCAGAACCCCCTCACCCCGCCCCCGTATTTTGCCATGCACTCTAGTTCCTCACAGCATGGCGGATCGGCTCTAAGGGTAAGCCACTCAAGGCCTTCCAGGGCACTAGAAAGCGTCTCCTCAGAGAGTTCTAGGAGTCTGGCAGCAGTTTATCTGCTGCAAAGATGGGTGTGGGAAGAGCCAGATGTTGCAAACAAGCAAATATTTGTTAGAATTTGCTGTGTGTTGAGATTCCAGGATAGGGGTGGGAATGCAATGGTGAGCAAAACTAGATACAATTCGAACCTCCTAGAGGTGAGGGGTAAGGAGCAGACATTGACTTGTCAAACATGCCATGTAGACTCTGCTGTGGTAGGTCTTCGGAAGGAACATGGGGCTGTGAGTTCTTATAAGAGACTCTTGATTTTATAGTCAGAGAGGGGAAGGAAACACTTCCCTGAGGATGTCTGAGTGGAGGGAAAGGGGGGGGGGGGGGGGTTAGCAGCATCAGGGGAGAAGGTGGGCTCTCCACACCCAGGTGCTGAGGCAGGATGGAGTCATACGGAATGATTGTGTAGTCCTGGGGAGAGAGGAGCATGTCTACAGAGCTCAGTGGCTCTAGTCCACTAGCCAGACCCCTCCCTTCTCTAGTGTTTGAAACATCTGGTCAACCACACTTTCCCTTGCAAAAATCCATAGCTTCCCACTGCACAAATGAAGAGGAGAAGAGGGAGCCGAAGCCTCCCTCTCTGGTTCCAGCTACAGACAGCAGTTCACTGGTCCAGTGTCGATAGACATCGACAGCTATACTTGAGCCGCTCTGAAGCAATCTGGAAGTTAGTCTTGGGATCCAAGCGATACATCCACTTCATTACTTCTCCTTGCTGGACTTAAAGAGGAATCAAAGAAAGCATTTAAGTCCCTCATCACTATGGAAACCAAATGCAGACTATTTATAGCTAGGGAAGTCTTTGAAGGAGAGTCCATCTTGACCAAGTTGGTCCCAGAAGTATGAAGATATTTTGGTATTATTGCTAATAGCAATGGGATCGGGAGATGCCTGAAGAGGGCTCCCCAAGTCTTCTGGGTTAAAAAGCATAGAAACTGACTTGGGTGGGTTGCAAAAGTGAGAAAAAAATTTCCATGTGCTTTCCAACGATTACTGGTGTCTGTGAATTAGAGTCTAAGCCCAGCCATGTGCTCAGATGATTGCCCAGAACACGTAGCACCTGATGGGATCTCTTCAGGAAAAGGTAGTGTTTTCCTACCAAGGCTCCTCCCCCAGCAGTCTGTGCAGCAGAGAGAAAGGAACGCTTAGCAACATCTCCACATGTGATCATCAGGGTTTCCGGTTGCGCAACTTGGGGTTTCTGTTGACGGCAGTGATAGGCACTCAGCGGCTCCCAACTGTAGTTCTTGTTCATTTAGAAGCAGCCACAGTATCTAGGAGTTTACAGTTCTCAACAGCAATGTGATTGACAGTTACCCGGCTGATGTAGCCACCATAGGCATTCCGTGTTGCGATGCTTACGGAAGAGTTTGCTTGAGTCTCTCACTCCTGAGAGGCGTCCGTCTTCATTTGCTGGTACTTGGTTACATTTCCCTGAAGTGTGATGAGTAGAGAACTGAAGACTCTTTCCACGTTCTGAGATAATGTTTGTTGAATATCCCTTCTTTCAGAGGAGTGTCTGAAAGGTCATTACAACCTCAGTCAGGTATAAAAGGATGAGCATGCCAATTTTGTGTTTCCCCTGGCCTGGAGAGAGTGTCCACCTCCATCAGCATGTCAGGCCAGTGCTGTGGCCACTCCTGTTGGATCGTCTCTACCATAGTCGGACACAGAATGTCTTTACTGTGGTTCTCCTCTTCCAAAATACTCAGCGTTCCATTTGCGATCAGCTCCATGATGCTGGCCTTCAGAGACCTCCCAGAGAGACATGCTGTTCCACTGAAACCTGGCAACATGTTCCAGGATCTGAAGGCCAAAATGACCATGGCAATCTGTGTTTTCTCAGCCAACCTCAAGCCCCACAGGACACGGATGGGTACCTTTCTTTAAACTCTTCACAAAGGTTGAGTGCTGTCTGCTAGTTGTGCTGGGTGGAGCTGGATTCCATCATGACTGTCACTGATTTCCCCAGTTCCTCTCTCAGCATGTCACTTGCTCCATCTCCATGGCTAGTGCCAGGAATACCACCATCATCCCAGAGCACAAGGCATGCACAGTTCCCTTAGCGGGACCACACATGGATACTGGGCCATGGCAGTCTGGTAGTCCCTTAGCATATTTTACGGGGATAGCTTTCAAGCCAGAATAGCAGCAAGTATTTATTTCACATATAGACAAGGTTACTTCTTTTGCTTAGCATAAAATCAGACCATTTGAAGGCAGAACTGATGGACATCTGTTGAAGAGAGAGAGAAGGGGACAGTGGAAAGAGAGGCTGTTTGGAACTGCCATCCATTGAGAGCTGGAAAGATGGGGACTACCCAGCTAGTGGGGAGGGGTAGGATGCCCTTCCTACTCAACAGAGCCCAGCCAGACAGTGGTGGAGCACATCTTTAATTCTAGCACAGTGGTAGAGAAAACATCCTAGCTAGGCAGAGCAGCAAAGACAGGAAGACATGGGGAAGATTCCAGATCCAGGAGAAAGAACAGACACTCTTGGGATCCCTAATGGGTTGTAGAAAGCACATTAGATGTTATATGCACCCCGTATCTATTAGATGCCGCATGAACAATTCCATCCTGTTGCAACTGCCCCATCTTATAGAGAAAACCTGATATGAGTTAGGAAGCAACTGTCACACGGTGAGACCACAGCGTGGCTCCATGTGGAGATAGGAATCTATACCAGTACACTATGTCTAGTGATTTACCTAAAGAAATGGGGTGGTACTAAAATACCTCACAGGTGGAAGAGTGCTTGGAGGATCAGGTATGCTTTTAGCTGTGCCCCAAAATGATGGGACCCTACTCCACCATGGAAATGAACTAGAGTCAGGCATTTGAGACAAGTCTTAAGCTGGCCTTTGAATCTCCAGGAAAGGTTGCTAATAGTCACGGTGGCTGAGACTGTGGGATTATAGTTCATTGTTGAACTTGCCTTCCTCAGAGTCCTTATGAAGGGGCAGGCCTTTATCTCATGAGAAAAGCACCTATCTGCTTCCTATGTGGAATCAGGAGGACCAGGAAGTCCTGAGTCACCTGCTTCTCTGCTTAGTCCAGATGACTGTCCCCATCTACTGCCTCCAAAGTCCTTAAAAACAGTGGGTGAAATAAACGCACAATTCAAGCATCTCCTGGATGTGGTCTCTCTGCCTCAGAGTTTAGATGTAACATGTTCTTCCCCCCAGTCCTTATGTGATGAAGGATGCTTCTCCAATGCAGTGTTCAAAAGTGGGGATTCTGGGAAGTGACTGGCTCATGAGGGTGCTGACTTAATGGGTTAATCCATCAATTAATTCATAACTGAATGGCGTTATTGCAAGGTGATGGAAACTAGGAGGCAGGGCCCGAAGCAAAGGCAGCACTGGGTGTGATGGTTGGTCTTGACCGTCAACCTGACTGGGTCGGGAGTCACCTAGGAGACACACCTCTGGATGAGTGTGTTTCTGAGAGCCCTTCCAGAGAGGTTTGACCAAGACAGAAAAAACTCCCTCTGAATGTGAGTGATACTTTCCAGGGACTGGAGACGCAGACTAAATTAAAAAAAGGAAAAAGGAAGAAGTCAGCCGAGCACCAGCGTTCATTTCTTTGGCTTCCTGATGGAGGACCCATTACGGCTGCCTCAGAGTTCCGTCGTCACAGCTAGAGCTGGTTTTGTTACCATGCCTTCCCCGCTGTGACGGACAGGTCCCTTCCACTGTAAGCTGGAACACACTTCCTTAAGTCACTCTGTCAGGTGTCCTGTCACAGTGGGAAAGGCAGCTCAGACACGGGGTGTACCCTTGGAGGAGATACCTTGGGCCTTGCACCCCGCCCCTTTTGTGTCACTTCCTGAAGGACAAGAAGGAAGAGCCAGGCATGGCGGTGCACACCAAGAGGCTAGAGGCTTTCCTCTGCTATGTCACTCTATTCCGATGTCTCAAATCTTGCCTCAGGCCCAGCACAATGGAGCCATCTGACCACAGACTGGCACTTCCAAATATGGGAGCCAAAATAAAGGTGTCTTCCTTTAGATTGCCATTCTTCGGCATTTTGTCACTGTACTGTGTCTGAACTTGAGTCTTTCCACTGAGTCTTCCCATTGAGTCTTCCCACTGAGTCTTCCCCTTCATGGTGTGCTCTTGGTTTGTCAGGGTTGTCCCTCAGCTTTCTCATGTAGACACTGACATAATATTTAACTCACAGGGTAGGGGTGTTTGTTGAAGGAGGCCACAGGTATGTCTGTTAATATTAGAGTGCTGTATATATGCAGGTTATGAATCAGTTCAGTAAGTTTAGGACTCTTCATAGAGCTAAGTAAGACGGTGTCTCTTCATCATAGCATGTGAAGGAAAGGGTGGGTTTTACACTTTTATTTTTTTTAAGATTCACTTTCTATTTATTTATTTATTTATTATTTATTTATTTATTTGTGTGTGTGTGTGTGTGTGTGTGTGTGTGTGTGTGTGTGACTACCCTTATGTACAGATATTCAAAGAGGCTAGAAGAGGACATCAGAACTGGAGTTAAACGTTGTGAGCTGCCTGATGTGGGTGCTAGGAACCGAACTTAGATCCTCTGTAAGAATAGCAAGTGCTCTTAACCACCAAATCACCCCTCCAGCCCTGATTTTTACATTTTAAACCATTGGTAAGAAGAAGAATATCTCATGACACATGGAGATAACATGAAATTCAAATCTTCATGTCTCTAAGTATAAAGTGTTATTAGGATGCAGCCATGCCCATTGGTTGATACCCGTGGCTACTTCTGTCCCTGCTCCTTTACTATATGTGGTCCCTGTCCACTGCACCAGAATAACAGAGCTCCCAGTGAACCCCAGTTCTGAAGCATCACATGAACTGTGTCCACAACTCTCAGATCGCTGGGCCGGTAAATTCCTGCAGACCTGGTTTCTAAGAGGACCTCAGCTGGATCTGCTCTTGCTTAGGCAGTGCGGACAAAACCCTTGTGCCCAGGGCAAAGAGAAAGGCCTGTTCCCTTAGGATAGAGGCAGCTATCTGACTGAGTCCAGAGGCACCAATCCCACCCTGCCTGCTGCACCGGAGCTATTGAAGTCGCCTGTGTGTCAGCTGGCCGAGGGCTTTGCCTGCTGACAGGTCTCCCATTTAAATATAATCACCTTTTTATATCCACGGAGCTCTCTGAATGCCTCTCCCCACCCAGAGCTTTCCCCGATGATTGAAAAGAGCTAATCCAACAAATGGCATTATCTCCTCTGAATGGACCCCGTTTATCACCTGGACAAGCCCAGAAACTTCAACCCCAAGCTTCTCTTTGTTGTAGCAACAGGTGCTCCGGAAGGGAGTGCGGGTGGGCGGGGAAGGATGTGCTTAAGGCCAGAATGGGAAGATGGGGGCTGTGGAATGCTCCTTAGGGGAGACCTGGAGAAGGGGAGTCAGCTTCCCTCTGCCAGCATGGTCTGGGACAGAGTCCCTGCAGCACTCAGGGTGACAGGGGACAGACACCAGGATCTTACGGTGTTCTGAAAAGTGTTCCATGGCTGAACTAACAAGTGTTCTAGAAAATGAATGTTTCCTGAAATATACCAAGGGAACAAACATTTTAAGGGAAGATTGATTTTTTTTTTGTTTTGTTTTCAAATTCTGTATGTGAGTATCAGTATGGCTTAAGTCAAGTTTAGTGACCAGAAAAGAAAGAAATAAAAAAAAAAAAAAAAAAGGAAGAATAGCCAGGCATGGTGGTGCACACTTGTAATCTTAGCACTTAGGAGGCAGAGGCAGGAGGATCAGGGATTCAATACCAGCCTGGGCTGCATGAGATCATCTATCAAAAACAAAACCCACAAAAAACCAGAAATAAAAGGAATGAAATAGGAAGGAAGAAAGAAGGAAGTTATAAAGGGGTGGGGTGGGGGATAAATGTATGAATGAATTCATTTAATTTTTTTGGTGAAGGGAGTGTTGGGGACTGAACCCAGGACCTTGTGCATGCTAGGCAAATGCTCTACCACTGAGCTCCACACTTCTTCTTGTAGTGTAATCCTGCATGTCTTTCTTCATTTATTATTATTAATGAATTTTTTTCATTTATTTTTACATCTCAACCTCAGTTTCCCTTCCCTCTTCTCTTCCCATCCACCTCCCCCACCTCCCCTCTGGCGCCCTCCTCTCTTTCTGTTCAGAAAGGGGCATGTCTCCCATGGGTGTCAACAAATCATGGCATATCAAACTGAGGTAGGACTAAGTTACTCCCTTTGTGTTGAGGCTGGGCGAGGCAACCCAGTATGGGGACTAGGTTCCCAAGAGCCAGCTCAAGCATTAGGGTCAGGCCCTGATCCCACTGCTAGGAGTCCCACAAATAGACCAAGCTACACAACCGTCGCATATACCTGCATGGCTTTCTAATTGCTTTACTTACAGTGTCTTTTCTCCCCCAGTTGGTGGGGTGTTCTTGAGAAACAGGACAAAGGTTATAGTAGTCCATGATTACTTACGAGCAGCAGAATTGTCATAACCAGCTGAGGCTCAAAGGGGAATTGTTAGTTTCTGTAACTGAACCAAAGGCCAACAGAGTAGTGCTGGCTTCAGGGACAATTGGGGACACAGAAAAGACAAAAGGCTAGGACTCACTGCTCCTCATGTTGTTTCTGCCCATCCACACATGGGTCTTTCTTTCTCAGACTGGCACCAACGGTGCCCATGGCAACCAAGTGACAACCTGAAATCTTTACCTCAGGGAAGACCCGCCCTTTTCCCTGGGGTCTAATTCAGAAACTCTCCAGGGAGCATTGGTCTCCCTTGGCTCATGTGCCTATTCTGGAGCCTGGGAAATAATTTCCTAGCTTGTAGCTTCTAGTAGAATACAACCAGCATTGTGCTGGAGGAAGATGTCACTAGAGGAGAGAAGGAGTACATTTCTAGAAGTAGGTGGAGGGGTCCCAGGCAGATGGAATAAGAGGTACTCATCTAAGTCTCCCCCTTTCTAAAAATAGCCTTCCTCTAGTCTTGATTCTGAGTTGAGTAGAGATACACAGGGAGTATTGGGAGCCATTTTCCTTCCAGGCTACCATCTTCCATTCCTTCTTCAAAATTTGTCTCCAGGCTGGGACTACCCCAAAATAACCTTTCCCAGAGTGCACCCCCTATGTCCCCTGTAGACCAAGATCCTTCTTTTTGTTTTTCACAGACAAATGCCACAAGCACCTTAGCTTTTTTTCTCTCTTAATTTTAGAAAGTTGTATGCATTGAGTAGACAAGGCCCAACCTTTGAGCAGAGGACTACTTTCCACTACTGTGACAAAATGCCCAAAATAAAACATCTTTAAAAGAAAAAAAAATTTATTTTGGCTCATCATTTTAGAGGTTTTAGTTTATGAGTTGCTTGGCTTTGTTAGTTTTGGGCTTGTAGTCTGGAGCATATGGTGGAGAAAACTGTCACCCAGAGGAGTTCAAGACTCAGAGGCAGAGAAGAAGGAGCTGGGGTCCCAAGACCCCCTTCAAGGACCTACAATACCCCTATTTCCTTCTCCTAGACCCTTAAAATCAAAATGGTAACAAACACCCATGCAAGGTACATCCAGCTCAGACAGAGAATCCCTACTCAGCTCTCGCTGTTCCTATATGAGTGTGCATTAGCTTTATTTTGCAGACTGTGTCTACTTGACCTCACAGCTCTGGGACGTATGAATGGATGCATTTTTATCTTACTTTCAGGTGAGGGAACTAAGAGGGGCTTGTCTGACATTTTATAGATTTCAAGCGGTCCATCTACGGTGTGGTC